>VZRX01005928.1:202043-266629 GCA_013398075.1 Notiomystis cincta
TGATTGTTTTTTTTTTTTCCCCCCCCCCAGGGAAACTCAATCTAGTTTTATAATATTTTTTACAAGCAAATAAAAATACCATGTGAGACACAAGTTAAAATACTGTGACAAGCAAACCAGGATTTAGGCCAGTATCTCACCCTGTTAGTGCCTTCATCCTTTTGGGGATGGGCATTTATCTAAGTAACAATGGGAGAAAATGTGGACAGTGTGTCAGCTGGGGCTGATATCTCTTGCTGGACCCATGGTGATCTCATTATAAGAGAGAAAAATGTAGTTTGAGGTATCCTTTAACTGAAATACAAGCCCGTTCAGTATTCATAGGCCATCATGTGGAGGGGAAGGTGGACCCTGAATGTCTGGCACTGCTTTGTGTCAGCCTGGCTGACAGAGGTAGAAATGTTAGAGCAGTCCTGGGCACCAGCCTAGCTGCAGTCTCTGGTCAGAACAGTGTTGGCAGGGCCTTTTTATGGTCCTGCTCCCTGTCTTGGGGCTGCAGGGAGCTGTGTAGCTGGGGCTGGAGGTGTCCAGCACCGAGTGACCTCGTCTCTGTCCAGGTGGGCACAGGCTCTGTGTTTCTGCAGAGGGATGGGGCTCAGCAGAGCTCCAGCAGACACTGCCCAGGGCTCCTCTCTGTGCTCTGCTCTCAGCTGGGCTGCACTGCGCTCCTGCCTGCAGTCTCAGCCGAATTCACCCGCAGGAGCAGCCGTGGCCACAAACCCCATAACGTCTGGAAAGCAGTGCAGAGACCTGGTGGACTTGCAGTCCATCAGCATGACCTCTTCAGGTCGATAAACGCTGTGATCAGGAAGCCAATTCCACCCTCTCTGACCTATCTCAGCTTTGAGAAAGGGCAGGCTGAGGTCAGATGTAAACAATACCCTGATGATGGGCACGATCAAAGAGCCCCATGCACGGGCTTGGGTTCAAAAGTCTGAGCCATTTAGCCTCCTTAACAGGCTGCCCTGGAGCTGTCTGGGTGGATGACAAAACTGAGATTTTTCTGAAGGTTTCTAGACTTGCTGGAGGCCTTCAGCCCTTTGGGTGTTACCTGAGCTCAGAAGGAAGATCAAGTAAATCCTTAACTTTGTGGAAATGGTGCCAAGGCTTTTGTTGGTGCTCCCTGCCCAACCTCAAAATGTAAAAAATATCTCTTAGTTTCTGGGGGCCTACAGGAAAAAAAACCCCAGTACTCGAAATCCTCTTTTGCTCTAAAGAAACTTGTAACAGATTCTGTAACAGAGGCACGGGAATGGGCATTCTCCTTTAATGTCATTTCTAAGGAGGGTTTCCACAGTAATGAAATATGCCACGAGTCAGTGATAGCTCAGCTGAGAAAAACTGGCCAGTTAAGGAGAGGCTCAGCATATGTGCCCCTTTGCACCATCTTAAATCACCTTTACATTCTGATTTGTCTCTTCCTGATAAATCTGTTCAACGTTGCTAGGTTTGAAGTGTGTAGAATTAATGCATCCTTGTGGGATGTGCTCCAGCTGAATTCAGTCTTGTGTAATTCACTGCATTGGAAGTAGCCCAAAGTGACACTTCTTCCTTTGTTAGTTTTGCTTTGCTTTATTATTTTTTTTTTTTACGAAAGGGCAATTGCTATGCAAAGTACCTCTGAGAGCTATCAACACTGGAAATATCTGTCACTGTAAATAAATTTGGAGTGTTTGTGGCTTATCTCAAACCATACTGTAAACTGATCAGAGTAGAGGCTCTGAATTAAAATCAATGAAAAATGAAACCAAATCCTTTGTTTTCGTTTACACGGGTCATGGGCTGCTGCTGTGTGAATAGTTCCAAGAAGATAACTAATGAAAAGACACCCTTACTTCTTGTTAAAATTAACTCAAAAAACTATCTTGTCCTTGGTACCTCTTCCCAGAATCATGTGTAGCTTCCTGAGCCAATTCAGAGGTGTACCTGAGTGAAAGGAAAATAAAACAAACTGGAGGAAATGGATCTTCCACAGGCAATTTCTGAGTTCTGAGTTCAGAACTGCTTCTGTGTGAAAGCAGTCAGTGAATGTACTCAGAAACAGGGCTCAGATAAATCTCTCAGGGGAAAAAAAACACCCGTCTTGCTAATGTGCAAATGTAAACATTTTCTAATTAGAACATACTCTATATGTGATATAATGTGTATTATATATTGCTGTGAGACCTTGGAATGGGCCAGGGCAGGACCCAGCTGAGCCTGCATTAGGTTCCTGCAGGCTGGGCTCAGCCCTGCTCTGGAGACCTCTCCCCAAGCCCTGACAGGTTGCTGTAGATTTCAATTTCCCACCGTGCAGACTTTCTGAGAGCTGGTGGCTGAAATTCCTGCCTGGTGATAAATACTCCTAATAACAGATCCCTTGAATGCCTGTGGGTTTTGGCTGGGTCGTTTGGAAGCAAAACTCTGGGCTGGTGGGGGACACCCTGGTGATGAAACAGACCTATTACTGCCTTACTTGCAGTTTAATTAAGTGTAGAGGGTTGGATTTGCTTGACTGGAGGACTCTGGATGAGATCGAGTTCTGTCAGCCCTGGACTCATCCACTGATTGCCCCAACACAGGGAGTAATTTGGAGAGGTTCTGTGGAAGTTTCTCCACCAGAAAGAAATCTCTCTGTTGGGAAAAGAGCTTGATTCAAGAGCAGAGAGCATTTACAGCTGTAGTTGTGCACTGTCCAGGAAGGAGGGCTTCCTTCCCTGGGACACCCCAGCTGAGCTGAGCTGCAGGTTGACCTTTGCTGAGTCCTGGGGCTGGGGCAGTGCTGCTGCTGGGGCACAGCCTTCTGCTACCTGAGCAAGGAAATGTGCTTTGAAAGAAAATTTTGGTGAGGTTTCTTTGGGTTTGTTGAGGTTTTTTTGCTAGAAAAGGTGATTATTCCAGTTCAGCATTTGTGCTCACAAGCTCCTTTCACGTTCCAGTCTCATGGTCCTTATTCAGACAGAGGCATGCCTTGCTTTTACTTTGGGAAATCTGCTTGTCACTTCATTAGACCACTTACAGCTGAGTGACAGGGAATTTAATTTTCATGCTTTCTTTGCCACTGTTGAAGAGCTCTCCCCCATCTCCCCTGTCACGCTGGGATGGTGTTGGTGCCACGGAGATGCTGGAGCACAGCCCTCAGCTCACAGCTCATCACTGTCTCTTACTCTGCCTTGGTGTCACCCAGTCTCACTGGCTCTGTGCAAACCCCTTGACTCCTCTGTTGTTAAACAGCCTCATGATTTGACACCTTGCTTTCAGATGCTCCTGGCAGGGCCAAGAACGAGGGCACCACGTTAGGAATTTGCTCAGAATCCTTTGGCTACAGGGGAACAAGGAGTGCCAAGATCTGAAGTTTCAGGTTCAGTGCCAGCTAGATTGAGCAAATAGCCCGTGGTGCCTCCAGGCCAGGCTTCTCCCATCCCATCCCATCCTCACTTACCCCTGCACTGGAACAGAAAAGGTTTATTTCCATTTTTTACTTCCTCCATTCCCCTTTCTCCCCCACCCCTGTGATCCGTTCCTGCCTTTATCTATGAAATCAATGAACTCCAGTCAGAGACTTTTCTTATCTCTTGGCAGTTCCAGGAACTGCCCTTGAAATGCTGGAATTTGAGAAGAGTGTGTAGCAGAGCATCTGCAAAACTTATCTTCCCCAACTTTGTATCACTGCTGTATTGCAATTTTCTGCCTCTGTACTCAGCTGACCTATACGTATAATAGAAAACTTTCTCCTATATTTCTCATAGTCAAAAGTTGTCTTATCTTCAAGGAAGAAGAAAATAGGTTCATTACTCAGAGAAAGACAAGGAGATGTCATCCTATGGTAGGGTTTTTTGAGTGCTTTGTTTAGGTTTTATAAGTGGCCACTTACTGAACTAAAAAATTGCAGGGGAAAAAAAAAAAGCACAGCAGCTTTTCCCATTGCTATTTTGTTTTCTAATTAATCCTGCCCATTCAAGCTTTATCTGCTTTGCTCATGCAGAGTTTGCTTTTATAGCTTAAAAAAAGGGTTGGGGGAGGTGTGAATACCCTCCTCTGCTAATGCATTTTGATTGCTTTTTTCCCCCACTGTTGGAAAGCTTTTAGAAACACCACAGCTCTTAATTTTTCATGTGACACTGGTTTCCCACTGCTCTGGGTTGTTCAGCTTGGTAAACATTTTGCCTGAAGGATTGCATTTCCTTTGATGCACAAGGTGGTGAGCTGAAAGTTCCAGCCACTGTGATTGCATTTGATGAAGACATAATTAAGACAGGCTAATTTGTGTGTGTGTTTTTAATAACTCTGGAATCGGCCTCGCGGAAGTGAATGGTTCCCAGCACTAATCACTGCAAACCAATCAGGTCTTGGGCAAGTGCTTGGAGAAAGGAATTCCCAGTGATTGGGGTTAAAGGCTTGGCTTTAGCTTGGCTGGGTGACTCAAAGTCTCTGTGGTAGCTGTGTTTGTGGGCACTTATCATGCTGCTCTGCTGCCTGTGTTCCCCACACAGCCAAAGGGGTTTTCAGCCTTGTTCATTCGTGAAGTTGGTCTGGATTGCCAAATTTTGGTCGTGTAATAATATCTGGATAAAATCTGATTGTATTTTACTTGGAAAATGAGGTGTTGCATGAGTAACTGTGCGTGGTCCTTCCTGCTGCAGCAGGTTCTTTCTGGCCAGTGTGTTTCTCTTCCAGAAAAAGCAGCTTTATCAGAATTCAACTTGGCAATATGTGTCAGTTGGGTGAAACTAGATTTTGAAAGAAAAATAGAGTTGGAGTATCTGAAGAGGATCAGCTTTTAGAGCTGGGAAGTTGTGGAGCAGACCTGACGCTGGCATCAATTATTTTCATGATTTTTCAGCTAAAATGAAGCAAAGTGTGTTAAAAAATGCCCATGAAATGAAGTTGCTAGAAGAATTATTATGGCTTGGAAGAGAAACTACACTCCAAGAGCATTTCTTCTGGAACAGAAATTCCAATTTTAGCTAATATTGGTGATACAGAAGAATAGTACCTATATCTTTGATGTCCTATGCACTCATAAATGAGTGCCTATAACACCTCAGAGTTGAATAGGTCCATATAAGTGCTATTATTGTTTATTGCTATTTAGCATTAGTGGATTTAGGTCTCTCAGGAATCTGATTAAAGCAGAAATAGTGATATTCAGGCCTTCATGTTCCTATTTGTCTTCCAGTGGGTTTTATTTCATTACCTTTGAGACTACTAAGGGAATGATTTCTGACCTTCCCTGGGTAATTTTCTAATCTGTTAATGCTAAAATATCTTGGAGAGTCCAGATCTCAGGCTATTTTTCTTCCCCATAATGTTTCTTGGAGCCATTTAAAAAGCCCTTGGAAAGTACAACAACAAAAGCCAGGCAGTGTAAGTATGCATGACTTTAAATTATACAGACCCTAATTCTGTGGCAGACAAGTCCCTCTCTGGATGCAGCATCGTTGCCCCCTCTGCAGCCTTCCCTGGCCAAAGCTGTCGGGGCAAAGTGCATTTCAAAGCTGCAGTGTCTCAGTGTCAGAGCTGTGCTGGTCTCTCACTGCTCTTCAGAGTTTGGTGTGGTATTCAGAGGTGAGATGGAGGAGAGGCAGCATCCCTGCAGCTGGCTCTCTTCTAAACAGCTCACGTCTCGAGGGCCCTTGTGATGGTGCCATCTCCAAGGTGCTGAATACAAAATATCCCTGACTCCAGGTGGAATCCGGGGGTTTGTTTCACGAGAGCCCTGTGGAAGCTTCCCAGCCCCCAGGCTGTGCCACGGATGAAAGCTGTGCCACGTGGCTGTGCATCCTGGAGCTGCATCTTCCAACTGCACTGCAGGCACTCCCCCAGGAGCCCTCAAGTTTCATCAGTGTGCTGCTGGGGGAAAGCTAGGCTGAGGAAATTACTTTGCACACCCCGAAAGCACTGTTCTCCCTATCTGATGGGGAAGAAATTCGCACAGTTCCGTGCCCAGCTTTGCAGTAATCTCATTTTTAGACTGTTCAAGCCTTCCTTCAGGTGTTGATCACTTTGTTGCTCCATTGCCATCTAAAAGGTGTAGGTGCAGAGGCAGCCCTTGAGCTGATTTGGAAAGGAGGCACACAGAGATAAGTCTGAGGGTGAGGTGCATTAAATAATGCCCAACTCTGTGACTTCTGCAAGGAGGCTGGAGCTGGCAGATGTCCCTCTGCTGGTGAGGCCTCTGCTGGAAGGCTTTACCTGTCAGAGCCAGGGACACCCTGCTGGAGGGCCACATTCCCTGTGCTCTGCAGGCAGCTGATGAAGCAGCAGGGAGCTGAGAGCTGTGCTGCTCCAGCCTGGCTGGATGCCTTTCAGCAGAACTGTCTCATTCTGTGAGTTAAAGGGACTTGACTAATCACTGCTCTTTACAGAAGAGCTCTGCTAGGATTTCATGGGCATTTCCCTTTAGTGAACTCATCTTTCTCATCTCTGTTATGGCTGGAGCTCCTGAGCTGGGAGACTCCTTTAAGGATAACTTTGTCCTCTTGGTTGTGGTAAGGAGAAATTGAGGTATTGTTAATGTTTGTGTCCACCTGGGTCCTGGTCCTCAGAAGGAAGTGAAAACACAGAGCAGCCAAACTGTAATTTCCCTGGGCAAGGCAGCAATGCTTCCAAACCATAACTTTTCTGCTTTCAGTGACAAAGGTTCAGCTTCTGAGCTGGAACAGGAAACAGAAATTTCCACTTGAAAATAAAGATTTATACAGTTGTACTTGTTTTCCTCCAAAACCTCCTTATATCACTGCCTTTCTTCTGAAAGATATGTTGTTTACCTTAATCTCTGTTTACTTTTCTGTTCAACATCCTTGAAATTCCCTTATTTTCTATTCACTGCTGCTATTGCCCATCTCCTGTCCTCTGTTAAGCACTCTAAGACAAAAAAATTGTGGTGGAACAAGGAAATTAAAACTGTCTAAATTATGGTCATCATTCTATCCTTCCCTTTTCTATAAGAAGCTGCATTTCCTCCTACACTGATGACTTAGGTACTTTTGAAATCTATGCAGTGGACCTGCTTACCACAGTATTCCTCTTAAAGTTGTTTGTACAGGCATAGAATGAATTTGGGGTATTTCTCTACTGGCAAGTCTACAGGCACAGTAGATCTGAATAAGAGAAAACTGCAGGAAGGGGGAGAAAGAGGCTTGGCTTATTCATGTTGGAATCTTCTTCCAGATCTTTTATGGATTACTGTTTTAAGCCTCTCTGCAATATGTGTTTGTATTAAATAGTCTGATAGGACACTGAAAATCCATTGTTAAATCTCCCTGAGGTGTATCAGCCTCCTGTGCAGAAGGAAGGTAGTGCTGATGCTGTACACAGTTGAACTTTTCTCTCTGCAAGTCACAGTCACAGGTGATAAATGATCCTGCAAAGCCTGAACTTTTGTGTGAGTGTGTTGTCTGCCACCAGCTTCTGGGTTCAAAGGCTCTCCAACACATACACATTTTCCTTTACCTGTAAAACAGGTCTGGGTTTTTTTTTTGTGGAGCTGCTTGTTCTTTCAAACAGTGCCTTCTCATGCCCTTTCCCTCTGGCTTAAGCAGCCACGTGTCAAACACTGGGACTGTGACCTTGCCCAGTGCAGAAAGCCATCAGCTCTGTCCAGCAGGAAATGTCATGTGTGTGACTGGCTTTGCACTGTGCTCCTCAGCCTTCTCCACTGTTGGGATGTCTGATTCCAAGAGGCTGGATATTATAAAAATGATAAAAATTATAAAAACTAAATAACATCTGAGTGCATGTAATTCTAAACTGCACAACAGTTCAGACTGTGAAGTGTTAGAGGGTGATTGCAACATGATAAACTGGTTTAGTGATAAATCACAAGGCAAAGTGCTGATTGAGAAGTGGGGGCATTTCATCAAAGCTAATCATTGCTAGGGATAACTCAGAGGCCCTTTTAATAAATGTGTGTGTGATGTGAAGCAATGTGTTAAGTGGTGGTGACAGGAGGCTGGGATCCTGGCAGCTGTGACTGGTCATTTTTTGGATGCAGCACAGCACAAGGAGCACCCCAGAACTGAGCAGCTGGGTCTGGTTTTGAGCAGGTGACAGATTTATTGCTCCCTGAGCAGCTCAGAGGTGTGTGATGGTGGGTGGGAGCCCCTTCTGAGGCTGATGTCCTTGTGTCATCCTCTGGGTAAACTTTGCTGCAGTGGGTTTCTGCCAGATGCCTGTGCCTCCCTCTGCCTGGCCTGGTGATAAAATGCAAATCAGACTCTGCTGTCCATAGGGATGATGAACTCTCCCTTTAACTTGACCAGCTGGACACGTGCTAAGTAAATCTCACCGGTATTAACAAGGTCTTTAAGGGTGTGAGTCCCAGCTAACTCTTCCAATCTGTCATTGCACTTTTAAATCTTCATCAGAACTAGAGCACTGAGTCTTCCCAGGGCTGGATTAATTGGATTTCATGCTACTGGGAAGGTGTGTGGTTTGTGCCTTGCATAGCAATTGCAGGCACAGCCAGTGAAGGTTTCAGTACTCCTTGTTTAATTCCTCCAAAACTGCCACTGCTCTTGAAACTTTTAATAACCCCCAGCTTACCTTGGGTGAGTCGGTGATTTGAAGGAGTAAACAGAAGTGGAATAGCTTTTCAGCTAATGCAAGTCAACTATGGTTTTGGCTGACTCAGTCAAACTATGTTTCTTTCTTTAACCTTTGGATGATTTTCTTTGCCAAGGGACTGCCTGGCACCGTGGTGGCCTTAGGTCCATAAAACAAAGTAAGCATAACTTATGCATCTGAAAACTGTCATCTTTAATCTCGATTTCCAGAGTGCATTGCTGACCAAACTGCAATTTGAAAAGCTTTATTCCCCCTTTTTCTGTCGAAGAGGTCTAGTCAGAAAATAGTGGAGAACAAAACCATTTTTCAGCCCAGATGAAGTGCATAAAAATTATAAATTGATTTTTATAGTGCTTGTTGAACTTGCTTGCTCAATAATAAATTATTCCTGTTATAATGTAACCAATGCATTCCTTGTAACTACCAACTCTCTGAACAGTGACATTCTACAACTTGTATTAATATAAACCATATTGAGCAACCAGCAGAGCATATGCAGTGTTTCAATGCAACATCAGCACCGAAATCATGATAAAATACTCAGGGTGTCAGGCTAGTCTGTGACATGGAGCTGGTAATTCAGTCTGGCCTTCAGGAATGCTCTTCAGGAGCTATGGGGGAGTTAACAGGAAGAAAAAAAGAGATTCAGTGGCAATAAAGGGCTGAGTGGCACTTTATTTGTCTGTTCAAATCAAGTACCAGATGCCAATTAAAAGGGTGTCCTGCAGTCGCTAATTAAGCAGCACAGAGGGATTGATTAGCCATTTACCAATGACTGCCAGCACAAATGCATTTGTTCTATTATCCCAGCATGTACTTCAGGGAATCGACCAGTTTCTATTAATGACTCCGAGCATGTCCACGTGATAAGCACAGGACTCTGGCATTTAATTTGTTTTAATATATAAACCATTAATTTTATTGACTGGCCTATGCTCTTCAGCCATGGATATGTTTTCTATTGCTTCAGAGGAGTTTGTCTTCAAAAATGACCCTGCAAAAGGAGAGGAGCCATCCCAGAAAATGGGTAAGGGTCAAATTATTGTGTGTTCCACACAATTCCAACACTCTGGAATTCCTGCTGCATTTCTGGGGCAGAAAGGCCAAGGTACAAATGAGGAAACTGATAGTGAAAACCATGGTTTTGAAAGGCCCCAGTTGAAGATCAGTGCTGTAGAGCTGTAGCATTGCTCCAGCCTAAGTTTCTGTAGCAGGATTTTGGACAGCTGGCCCTGCCCTGGCCTTGGCAGCACCTCTGCTGTGAGGGGCTGGAAATCCTGAGAGTGCCAGACACTTTCAGTGCCTCCATTTCCTTCACAAAAGTTTAGATGATGATTACATTTTGAAACAGAAAAATACTTTCCCCACTGTTTTTTCTTAAAAGCAGCCTTTTTATTTTTGTTCAATTTGAAGAAAACACTTCTTTGTGCCAGAATTTCCCACATCCTGGTGATGTTTGGCCAATATTCCTCTCTCATCCTGTTCAGTTTTGCTGGTGGAGCTCCAAATGCAGCTTCTGCAGGAGATATTTGGGTTCTGTGAGTCCTTCCAGGTCTGTGCTAAGAGCTGGTGAGCCAGGAAATCTCCTGGGAATAGGTGTGAGAGACCAGCTGCAGCCCAAGGGTTTGAAAGGCAGATTTAGTCTTGCTGTGACAGGGTCAGTGGTTTGATTCTCCACCTTCAGTGGCAGTTTCTTTTCCTGACTTCAGTGGGAGATTTGATGCAGCTTGGAAAGGGAGGGAGTTCAGCCTAGGTGGAATATACTGCCTTTATTTTCAGAACTCAAAGTCTGTTTGATATTAAAATGCAAATAAGCAAGAAAACAAAAATCTCCTCAGAAACCACGATGCCTTATTCAAGATGCTGCTATTTGATGCCTATTCCAGACTTCATCCCAATTTTAGTCTTATATGAGTCTTCCCTAGTTCTGATTTAATGTTTGGGGAAATTAGATTTGGAATGAAAGATAGTAGGAGGAAATATTTCTTAAATTTGATAGTTGAAAGAAATACCCTTAATCTCCCCTGTTATTAGTACTAAAGGAGCTTTCAGAGAATAATAAAGCTATTGCACTAAGCTCCTTAATTCTTTCCTTTAGTCATTTCTTCTCCTGTTTTTCATTTTTCATTTGCTATTTTTTTATATTCTTCTGATATTAATTTTTCTCTTCTGTTTTCCTCTGCAGTTTTCACCTTCAACATTCTGCATTCAGTACTCTTTTCTCCCACTTCTCCCTCTCTCTTTTTAAAATATTATGAATTTTACTTGGTGTTTCCACTGGAGCTCAGTCCTCTGCTGTTGTGCCCCTTTCTGTCAGTGTGGTCACGGTGGGTGATCCATGGGGAGTTGGAGAATGGCTGTGCCTGATTTCCTCAGGGCTCCCTGTTCTTGCATGACAGCAGCAGCCTCCTGCTATGGCCAGAGATGTTCTGCCTGCCACACCTGTGTGGAAGAAAGCAGGTGCTGCCTGGTTTCAGAGGGTGTAAGAATATTGCTGGCGAGTATTTTCACTTGTTTAACTTGGGTTTGCATTGTTCTCCTCCTTCTCCTGGGGCAGAAGCTCTGTGCGGTCACTTTTTTGTTGGTTTTGTGTGTTGAGAAGCTGCTGGCAGGGCAGTTGTGGAGAAGGAGGTCACCCAGATGGCTCAGGAGAGCCAGGAGGTCAGGGGAGGCAGGCAAATGGAGACTCTGATATGGTAATCCTGCTATTGTGACTGAACTGAAAGAATCATAATAAGAATAATCCTTGTGTAATAAGAGTGATAATCCTTGTGATATTTGCAATGAAAATGGTTGTGTGTATGAATAAGCCTTTCAGAAACAAAGTTGTGGCTAATCAATCATCAGGTGGTTATTTCCATGGTACAACTATGCCACCACCTCTGTGCCTGGTGGCCTCTTCCTCATTTATCAGTTTCAGTCATCACTGTTGGACATAATTAACTGGACTTGATATGCAAATTGAGCTGAATATAATGGTCTACAAAGAAAAGATTTGGATTAAATATAAGACACAATCCTAATTCTAGGATTTGATGGCCCTAAATGCCAATAATCTTACAATTCCAGCACTTTTGTTCACATTGTATAACAGTAAAATATTCTAACAAATGTTTTTTGATGTCTGTGATCCTCATGGAAACTTCACCTGCAGCTGTGAAAATACAAAGAATAACAATAATTCCCCAAATCTGACAAACAGCCTCAGTGTCTGATGTTGAAATCCAGACTGATGATTTGGTTCCTGGAACCATCTTTATCTCATGTCCCTCCCTCAGCCTTTGGATTGTCACTGTCCTGTCTGAATGGCCTGGGTGTCCTGGGGGCCTTTGCAGTGGGGCATTGTTGAAATTCCAAGTGGCTGCTGCTGCTCACACAGTGGCCAAACTCACCTGAGCTGCTGGGAAATGCCATTTCAGGTAGCCAGACATGCTGAACTGACCATCTGCTTTGCAGTAGGTGCTCCTGTGCCTCATCAAGCCTAATTGCTCCTGTGATTGTTGGTAAAGAATGTATGTGGGGCTATTTCTCGTTGTAAACTTAGTGATAAGATTTTGTGAACTCTAAGTATCAGTTCTTTTGTGAACTTTAAATATCAGTCCCTCTTCAGATGTCCACTGGCTCCCATTTATCAAAGTGACAGCCAGCCAGCAAGCAAACCTCTCAAAATGGGTGATAAAATTAGCTACAATCGATACTCCATTCAAAGTAATATAATTAAGCCCACAAATTTATGTTTAATTTCATCTTGCACAGGACTTTGTTTCAGAGGGACCTGATTTTTGCTATAGCTAGGGAAGTTCTTATTGGACAACTGCACTTACTAGGAAAAAAAATTTTAGGGAAAGTCTGGCTGTTCTATCTGTTGCAGTGAGACAGGTATCAGCAACCATAAATTTCAGGGCAAAAGAGCAAAATTGTATAACACTTTTTTTTTTTGAGGACTCCAAATTATGATGGATGCTGAGACAAACCACTTTCAGATTCATTTGATCACTGGTGCATGTCAAATTTAGTGAGGCAGAATGCAGATTGGTATTTATAACTGGAATTATCACTTAGAGGTGCATATAGCATACCAATTAATCTTACTACCAGTTGAGTGAAGAGCATGGGCAAGTATCTAAATTTTGAATATTTGAAATAGAATAAGGATATTGGTAGGACTAATCGAGAGTTACACTGGCTGTAAATAAAAGAATTTTCCAGAGTTTGAGTCTACCTCCATATATCTGATAGTTATGTATTTTCATCTGCTTTAGTGTTGATTTTTCCCTGATAGCTGCCCTTGGGTCACTGAGATGTTTGTTCAGCATCACTGCTTCATTGCCAAAAAGTGCTGCTAACTTTCAAACACTTGGCATGGGGCATTATACCATTGATGTTGGGGTTTGCATCGTTAAGGTGTGTTTGAGCAAGGTCTTGAATGAGAGAACAGGGTGCTGGTAGCAGTGCTGGTGCCTTTTCAGGCTCTAAGATCCCTTCCTGCTCCTGTGCTCTCTCCTGCCTTTGTGCAGGGGCCACTTGAGCATTCCTGGGGCTCCTCCTGCCCACAGTGATCAGATTCTGGTGCTGCCTCCTCCCTGTCCCCCACTGCCATGCAATGCCCATGAAGCCATGAATCAAGCCTGCTCTGAAAACAGGTACTTGTAGAAAGCTAAGCATCCTAAAAGTTCTGCACAGTGCACATCCCAGACACCCTGGTCACCTCTTTCCAAGCTGATGTTTCCTTTTGTAAGCTGGGGGTGGCTGCTGGCAGAAAAACCTGCACAGAGAGAAATTCTTTGTGGGCTTTGTTCTGTTTCTGTTTGATCTGTTGGTTTGTCTGGAAAACCTTTTCCTTCTGGCTCTTGGACTGAGGTCCTGCTGAGGGTGTGGGGTGAGGTGTGTCCTGTGTGGAAGAGGGATTGGCAGCAATTGCAAAAGGGGGTGGTTTGGAGAGTTTGAGCAGAAGGGTTTTGGCAGCTCCTGCTCACAGCAGATCCAGAGTGTGTGATAACACTCACAGAGGAAGTGTCAGGAGCTGGTGCCACATGAAAGAAAGTCTGAATTCATCTTTCAGTTTGGGCTGTGAGACTCTTTTACAGTGGTGGGTGTACATGTGCACACACACACTGTGCGCTGCTGTGTGTATAAATAAAAACTGCCCTCTTATTCATGTGATCCCTTCCTACTGTAAAAATGTCATGGTATTGCATGGATTTTTGGTCAGTTCAGAAGTTGTGTCTTAGCACATTTCCAATCAATTGGTCCTGGGAACATGCCTCTGACTGTGCTCTTGTGTGCTGCCTTTAGGCAGTATGTGTAAAAAGGCAGCTACCCCAGGAGCTTCAGCTCTGCCCAGCAGGAGAGCAGTATTTTATGAGCTCTCTTGCATGCTTTTGTCTGAGAAGTGATCATGTTTGCATTGTAGGTCACTTGGAAATGTTTTCTTCTGAGCAAGTTTTTTCTGTTCGAGCTATCATCTAACCCAGAGCCAGCCATGCAGCTGCCTCTTGGGTAAATCCTCTGACAGCACAATTCTTGTCAAACTGTTTCACGTGTTCATCTAGGTTAGAATAATCAGAGCTGCCATCAGCAGCTGTATTGGCCTGGGCACATCAGTGCCTAGAGTGGTTAATTAAAAAAAATGAGCTGATCTCTGTTTGCCCTGAGCCAGGTTAAATCATAAGGAAACTTGCAGACAACAGGGCCTCTCGCTGGATGGCTCCTGACAGTCAAAAGCAGATGCTGGGGGTGACTTTTGAATTCCCTGTGCAGTTGGAAATGCAGTCATCTCAGGATGACAGAGATGACAGGACTGGAATCACAGCCCTGTTTGTGTCAAGCTTTGTAGAGATGTGCCCTGGCTGAGGCTGCTTGAAATTGTGTCTTCCTTTAGTGGATCCCTCACAGCAGCAGCTATTTCTGCTGAAATGCACATCAGATTTGGGAGGTTTATATTCCAGTTTGGAGGCACTTTTGGGTGAGAACTGTTGTTCTTAACTGAGGCAGTGCTTGCTTCCTGGGCCTTTGCTTTGTCAGGTGTGGGTTTGCTGTGCAGAAAGACTTGAAATGTCTCTAACTCCACGCTCTCTGCATCTTGGCTTCAAAGGATTTGCCCAGAGCTCAGAACTACAAACCCCTTCATCTCCCCTGTCAGGATGGGCTCCTTTGCTCTGCAAAGGGAAATGAGGGGTGCAGATTGCTGTGCCCCCAGCCCTGGCCTGTGCCTCAGCTGCCTCACTTGCAAGGCAAGAGAGCACCAGGCTCTTCTGGTTTCTGGTGCATGAGGCATCTGAAGATTGATGCTGCTGTGAGCCCCTCAGAGATGACAACTGTGAGGCTCCATCTGCCTGCAGCTCAGAACAAATGTTACAGAGGTGGATTAATGCCTCAGTGTTCCTTGGCTGTGGCTGAACAGTGGAAGGTGGCCCAGCATTCACGTGTTCCCTGAGAGCTCGTGGCTTTCCAAATGCCACTGGGAAGATGATGATGACAGCTCCATGTAAAACACTGTAAGTGGCAAAGTATCCCACAAATTAGCTCATCGTCTTGGAAATCAATACCATTTAAGAAGTGTGTTCCAAACAGTGGCAGCACTGCTCTGAAAGTGTTCCCTGATTCAGCAGCTGAATGGAAATACCCATTAGAGAACAGGATGCTTCCTACTGTTCAGCCCACGCCTTTCTCTTTTTTGGAAGTAATTCATGTTCCTTCACAGCTGGTGAAGGCAATGAGCTCCTCTGTGTCTATGGATTCCTGAGGCATGAGGAGAAATACTGAGGTGAAGAATCAGCAGAAGTGTGACTGTGGCAGAAGTCTAAAAATTAAGATGAGCAACCAGCTTAGCTTTGGTGTTGCACAGGTGGGATGTGCTTGTTCCTGGGGACAATATGGTTAAATGTGGGGTTTGGGCCTTAGAGGCATTGGCTGGGGTTAGACAATGGTTAGATTTAGGATTGGGAAGAGCTGTTGGATAGGAGTTACAGTTTGGGTAAAGGATAACACTCCTGTTGGTGACTGGTGTAGTGCCTGACAGTGTGAGGTGGCAGGGGCTGACAGATCTGGTTGGGCACATTTTGACCTTGGACCATGAGGTTTTGCTGTCATCAGCCTGGAGCTTGGACTGCCAGGACAATGGGACTGCAAGGTGGGTAGAAATCAGCGCTGGATGGAGGCAGGGGTTGGGGACCCCACCCTGGATGGAAACTCAGTGTATATGAGTTAGAGGCATCTAGCCTGGTAATCTGTGTTTCCTTTAAGCTGATCAACTCCACTGGGTTTTGAAGGAGCATTTAGGATAAACTGGGCTTGTTGATGCCTGCTGGTGTTTTCATGCTGTACTAAATATGGGACAGAAAATATCTGTGTCTTCGTTAAAACTAATCATTCATGTAGAAATCAGTGAACCAATTTTCCCCAAGGGCTACAGCAATTCAGCTCTCCTGACCAAAAGGAGTGGTCAGTCACAGAGCAGCCTCTCTGTGTCACAGTGAGCTTCATTTGAACAGGCTGACAGGCTTTTTTACCCTAAGCTGTGTTTGTGGGCATGGCTCCTGTGTCTTCCCTTCCAGGCTGGTGGGCACAGCTCCTGGCCATTGGGTGCAATCCTGCTTCACCACATCAAGCTTTATGGCCCACTCATAAAGCAGATTTAACAGTAGCAGAAGCCTAAATGCTGCAGCATTATAGCAAAGCAGTCCAGGCTCCAGAGCCCCTGCTTCCACAGCCTTGTAAGAAACTTGGCTAGACCAACCTGCAAGCCACCAGGGTAAAATAGGGTTCCTCCCAATCTGACTCAGTTTCAGATGCAGTTTAACACTCATTTCAGCTGGATGAGATGCTCTGCAGGGAGGGATCTGCAGCATGCAGAACCTCAGTTCAGGCTTTCTTCTGGTGCATCATCTCAGTTGATGTGGAGAGGAGGTGTGTGCTCAGTCCTTTATGCCCTGGTTGGATCCTCGCTGCCCTCGGTGCTCCCCATTACTCCCAGCAGTTGGCTCCAGGAACAAAGGGAGGTTTGATTATTGCAGCTCAGCTGCAGCCACACAGAAGGATGGGCTACAGATTCAGGCAAGAGCAGAGAAAGGGAGTGAGCATGGCAGTGCACAAGGCAAATGCTTAAAAAACAATAAAATAAAAAAGCCAAGGAGAAAACAACTTCAGGCAGAAGGAAAATCTTTAAACACTTGAAATCATTCCTGCACTGATCACCATCATAAATCCAGTTCTAAATTCTGATACCCTCTTCCTTCTTCATTTTTAAAGCAGGTTGTCCATGGAAAACTGTTTTATCTTACCTGTTCTGCCAAAAGGCCCCATGTGACAAATGACCCAGGGGCAAACACAGCATCGCAACGAAACAAACCAACACATTCAGTGGGGAGCACAGACTATTCTTACCTCTTGTTTACAACCTTTTGTACTACTGCCACACAGGCCCACAGATGTTTTATCTCCTGCCACTGTAGGGAAGATATAATATTCTTTAATTTCCAGAAAAAAAAATCCTCTACCCCCAAATTCTCATTATAGGATAGAAACGTCTTCATCTCTGTTCTTTGAGAGAATCATTTGGGAAGTCACTACTTCAGTCCTACTGCAAGCAGCAATAAAAGTGCTGTTGAGACTTTGATAAGCTGTGTCTACACAATTTCACTGCAGAGTTTAGTTTCTTGATTTCCCTGTGCTGCTCTGCTGTGTCCTGGCTGTGCTCAGAGGATCTCTCTGTTCTCAGCGAGGCCACCCCGGGCGTTACTTCCGAAACGATTCCAGCACAGCCTCTGAAAATCTGGTGGAGGAGAAGCTGAAATCCTGTCCTTGGGAGAGGTGTGGTAGCAGAAGGCAGCTGTGTGCCCAGTGAGTGTTCCTCTGGAACACTTCCTTTTTTCCCTGGCAGGGTCCAGCTCCGAGGCTGAGAGCAGCACGGTCCCAAAAAGCTGTCCCAGGGTTTGGAGCTGCTGCACTTGGAATGCACAAATCTGGCAGCTGGACCCAGACTGAAGGCCTAGCATTTGGGAACTAACTCCTTGCCAGCTCAGCAGTGCAGTACTTTAAACTGTTTTGGGTATAAAACAAGCTTAAACAAGATTCATCAGCTCTGGGTTTTTATTCTCCTTTGAGGCTCTCAAAGGCCAAGGACTTGTAGGGCATTTGGGAACTGCTTTTCTAACCACCACCACCCCTCAGTTTTTCCTGCAGCTCTTTGACACATGCAGTTTCTTTCAACACTTCAGTATCATTCAGAAGGATTGTGTGCACGTGAATAAATTTCATTTTGGATGCTCCTTTGACATCTGAAGTCTGTGTGAGCCCAGATGAGGTGTTAGCAGTGGGTTTGTAAAAGAGAGAGTGTCCTGAGCATGGTGATGGACTCTCCTGATGTACCATTGCTTTCCTCGTGCATCCTGCTGGGGCTCTTTGCCAGTGGGTGATCCTGAACACTGCTAACTTGCTTTGTAGTACCTTAATATTAACATGTGTCAAGCAGCTTGCCTTTTCCCAGTGCCTGGTGTCTTTGGATGCCTTTTGAACCAAGCACATTATCCTGACAGCAAACAGCACGGCAGGCTGTGAAAACAAACCTGTTCTGAGTTCAAAGTGAAGTTTATCTCCATTTTACCCAGGGCACACGAGTCAGCACAAAACCTGGTTGAGTTTTCTTTGCAACCACCTTAAGTATTGCTATAAAACATTGATACATCCCTATTGATCTCCACAGTGCTCCACCAGTGCATCTAAATCACCTGCTAGAGAAGGAAAACGATTTATTTATTTATTTATTTATTTATCTATTTATCTATTTATTTATTTGTTTGTTTGTTTGTTTGTTGGTTTTGTGTAATTAGTGGGCAGCCCATGAAACAAACCCCCTGTAAGACTGAACTGCATCCCTGTCTCAGCTGCACCCTCTGGCTCCAGCCTGGCTCTCTGTGAAGTACAAACTCTTTACAGGCCAGGGGCTCTTACAAGCTGGCAAGGAGTTTCCCCCCTGGATAATGACCTTCCACAAACACCCTGCATTTGGGAATTCAAGGGTTAACAAAGGCAGGTGAGGCAGGACCCCCTGCCTCGGGTTAGTGGCTGAAGGGACACCCTGAGGGTGAGAGCTGCAGGGGGGTCCCACCCTGAGCCCCCTCCAATTTTGGGCACTGGGGTACCCAGGCTGCAGCTCCTGCAATCCTCCCATGGGGAAACAGCTGGAATTCCTCACACAGCTGTGCTTGAGGCTAGTAAGTCTTCTCTTTCTCTTAATGCTGGAAATTTACAGTGAAAATGCAGTGTTGTGAAGCTGTTTTGCAGCCAGCCTGGGCTTCCTGGGGGTGCAGAGGCACAGGACCCGAGGTGCCTGAACCATATGAGACAGCAGCAGCCCCGAGAGCAGGAAAAGCCATTTAAAGCTCTTCTGCTCATGTCTCTCACTGCTGAACTTGCTGTGGGGGTAGATGTTAATTTAATGAGCACTCATTAAATTATCTTACAGTAGCTCAGATAGGTCCCAGCAGGTTCCTTAAACATGACACAGGATTTTGTTTTGTATTGTTTGGGCTTAATTAGTTTTTCTGAGGGACAGTTATAGTCCTAGCAGAGAAGGGTATAAAAATACCATTGTACAAAACTCATGCTTAACTCCACCTATGATCATGTATTTTTAGGGTAATATTCAAAATATAATTCAGCTTTCAATATTCCCCCCCTAACATTCCAACTGAATTTCTTTTTGGATGTTAGAAACAATAGCTTCAAACAAAGAAAAATATGTTAAAGAAAAAAACAGTATATACGACTTAAATTAATTTAATGGCAATCAAGAAGTTTTTGCAGGGGTTTGCATGGGAAAAAAACAAACATATTTTGTCTTGAGATCCATCATAGCTTTCAGATTTCCCACAGATACTGAAGATGAGTTGTTCACAATGCTACAGCCAGTGTGAGCTGGAGAAATTAATTCCCGCTGGGATGCACAGTTACAGGTGAGGTGTGACACCTCTAGCAGCAGCAATTAAAACAGAAAAGATAGGCTGTTCATCTCCAACTGAAGAACAATACCTGGAGCTGAAGAAAAGGAGAAACAGTGGGAGATTTGGAACAAAGAAACCACCTGTGAATGGTCACAGATGATGCTCCTAAAGGCAATAACTGACAGATTATTGGAGAACAGTCTCGTGCTAGGGCTAATTGGGGACTAATTAGCAGCAGGGATCACTGTCCCCAGTGGCCCAGGCTGGTTCTGGGCAGTGAGGATCTCACCATGTCCAGCTGTGCATCCGAGGGGAGCTCGCCCCAGCTCCCCGGGAGAATCCCTTCCCTCGTGCCAGGGAAATGCAGGCACCACCCCTGGACTCTGCTGAGTTGGACAAGCCCTCTGGGCAGCCACAAGGTCCTTTTCCAGCTGCTGTGGCTGACTTCACCTCTTCCCTCCGTGCATTTGTGATACCCCCCGTGCTCCAGACCCTCCTCTGCTACAGGAGTGCAGCACAAAACCCTGCGGGCCCCCAGTGCTGTCCCTGGTGCTGCTCTTTTCCATATCACTGCACGAGGCAGCTCAGATCAGGCACACAGAGGACGAGCAGGATGTTCAACAGCTAATTTTATGTTTAAAAAAAATTATTTCTTTTTTTTTTGTCACTTATTTGGGCTAACAGCTTATCAGCATGAGTCAGGCCTGGAGAGTGAACACTGTGTTACATGGGTTTACATATAAATTAGCTCCCATTTTCTCACAGGCAGCCCGGGCATTTTCTGCCAGTTTAGCAGAATTTTCCAGTGATTGGGGTTTTGAAGGTCCATGCAGCCTGTGCAGTAAGAATACTTGCTGATGTTAGAATTCAGTTTTTATTGGAGGTGAGGTGTGGTCTGGCAGTTTATTAGCAGCTGAACTGCTGTGCTGCTAGAGGGCAGGTCAAACCCAAGGCAGCGTGGGTGAAACTAACTCAGTACTCCATGGTACGTTTATTTTAGGGAAATGTGGAAACAACTTCAGCTCCCTCTGATAGATAAATAACGTGCCAGGCTTGCAAATTGTTTTTTAAAGGAAACCTTGGGTTAGTGTTTCCATGCTTCTGAAACAGAGACCCCAAGTAGGCTTCAGTTAGTGGAGTGTGGGGAGGAATATCTTAAATCATTTGCCTGTAGTGATGAATTTTGGATGAACTGAGGTTTCCAGTGGCCACAGCAACTGAAGATATTTACTTGACAGCATTTCAGTAAGGAAGGGCTGTGATGCACTTACTCTGTGGGCACAGACATCCCATACTGTGAATGATTTCTGAAGTGCCCAGTCCTGTGACAGAAAGCACAGAAATGAGGGAGGCAAAGCTCCATTTGCTCAGCATTTTGGATCACTGTGGGTATCAGCAGCTGATTTTCCTGAGGCTGATGCCAGAGGTGTCCAGGAGGCACAGAACAGATGTAGCTGGGCAAAGGGGAGCTGTGGTGAGACAGACCTTGGGGGGATGTTTGGTAGGTGCCAGGCTGAGAGGGGAAATCGCTGCTTTCCCTTTCCAAGGTCATCGCTGGGAAGGGGCAAGGAGAGCTCCAGAAATGAGCCCAGAGTGGGTTTTATTACAGGTCTTGAATTTTCCAAATACAAACTCAGTGTCTGTGTGTGTGCTTACTTTTTAAGAGTATGTATAGTACTTACCATGGTAAACCTGTGGTTTCTGGTCAGTTTAATGATGCTGTAAAATGTGGTTTATGGCTGACTTTCTCTGCATTAATGCCTGCAGGAAACTGGGGCTTTATATATTTTTTTTTCTCTGTAAGAAAACCAGACAATGACTGCTCCTGATTTTGTGATTGGGAGGTTCCTGATGGCTGTTTTTGTTTATTTGTGGGTTCTTTAGTGGAACCCTCAGTGCCTTCCCCAGGTGCAGGAAAGAGGCCTTGGTTTACCAAGCAGCTGTATCCACACAAACACTGGTTTTGTTATCTGCTTCCAGCACTTCCAGAATGGAACTAGGATCTGCTAAAATTCGGGGAGATCTGATGCAAGCTGATGAATTATTGTAGGAATTTAGTGCAGTGTTGTTAAGGAAATGAATAAAACATTAGTAATGAACTCTTAACTTGTGGACACAGAACAGTTCTCCAAAATGCAGATTGTTTTCATACTTCAATACTTTCTCCATTATGAAGAAATTAACTCTCATCTGTTGTCTTTTAAGAAGAGAAGCTTTTGTTTCAAATGTGGCATCTTCCTCTCTTCCCAAATATCTTTTTGCAGTTTCATAGTCTTTACTGTTTTGGATGAAAGATTCTCGTTCTTCTTTGTGTCACAGGAACAAGAGCTGAATTTCAATATTTTCAATTTCCTAGAGCACAAGTATTGTTTAAGGTTGAGTTCTTAATATCTTTTTTTCCCCCCAGTAAAATTAGTATTTATTTCACTGCTAAGAAGCAATTGCAAAAATATGAGAATGACTGCATTTTCATGAGGTCACATAGATTTTAGGAAATTATTTTATTTACTTCAAATGGTGATTTCCTCTAATCATCCTAGCAAGGCTAAATTAGCAGTGTGATATGCATTGCAGAGTTTGACATCTGTTATATATCATAACTAAAAATGCTTGACTTTGCCATCTTATTTCAGCATCTTTCTCTTCCTGCTCCTTGAACTGCTTGACAGAAATCAAAATCAAAGTGTAAAAGGTGCTGTTATTCAACCCATGCTTGGAAAAACAAAAAACTGATTGGTACTTTGATGGAAATTCAATACTATTTACATTTCTTGATACAAGAGTAACAACAAAAATCCAATCACAGAAAGACCATGGATTTGGTTCTAAGATAGATTTGAGTTAAATTGGAAAACTGCCTTGGAGTGTTGGAGGACATAGAAACTTGATGTACCACTTCCTAATCTAAAACTTATTTATTTGTGCTCAACTGGATTGCTGTTATGAATATTATTAGCCAGGGCAAAAAATAATGATTTTATGAATAATTTTAATGATGACAGCAATTTTTAATTTGTGCTGTAACCTAAGCAGCATGTAAGCAGACCTTTGAGTAGCTTCTGCTGATCCTTGGATCAGAATAGTATTCCAGAGTTCCTTGGGCTCTTTGGTTTTCAGGCCCTCTTTTCACCAGGGCACAAGGTAAATTGTAGAATTTAGGCACATTAATTAAAATTCACTGTTGCTGATTCATTGCATTCCTTTTTTTTTTTTTTCAAATGTAGCCTGTTGTTTTTTTCCTAAAATTTATTCCTTCCTGTCCTATTCTTTACATTTCTCAACCACATGTAACTTTGGTTTCAAAAGGAGACAACTTCTTCAGGAAAATGTCACAGCTATCTTGACAAGGCAGAACAGTAATCTCTGAAAGGCTGTTGCAAAGGATTTGTCAAACACACGTGTAGCTCTGTGGTTTAACCACCAGGCCACGTTGCTGTGAATTTTCTGGTTTGTTGTGGATTTTTTTTTGGCCATTCCTTTTCTTTATTTTTCTCCTTTGTGAAATGTGACAGAGCTTAAGCTGAAATGATTCAGAAGTGGGATTTGAACTCATCTCTGCCACCTGCCAGGTCACAGATTCCTATTCTAGATGTTGAAATTCACTCTATTTTTTTGGGTTATTTGCTTGAAGGTTTGGTGGGGTTTTTTTCCCTCTCAATAAGAAATGAAAGCCAAGTGTAAATCTCAAAATTTACAGAATGAAAAATTTGATTTTATTTCTGCCTATGTCTTTTATATAATGTTCATTCTTGGAGATGAATTAGTGCCTAATATAAATTTTGATAGACTGAACAAGCCTTTGGTTAAGGTGCTGTGTTTGTTAGAGGAGGTGACCTCATCTTAATTCTCACCTTTTCTTCTTTCAATCAAACCCCCTGCCCCCCATTTATCAGCACAAAGCTGGATGGGAAGTACAGAAATCTTACTGTAAAATCTGCTTCCTTTTTTTCCCCTCCCCTCTGCTTTTTAAATGCCAAATAGCTTCAAAAAGACACTTGAAATCCACAGGGGAAAGAGAAATTAGACTCCAGCTGACATGACTGAATTTTAAACTGCTAAATATTTTATAGTTAGATTAGATAATGTGAGGTTCCACTAAGCACAGCATCAGGCTGTTTGGGGGTTTTGCTTTTAACTCAATCTCTGCTTCACCATCTTGGTCAAAACTGGTGTAGGAGTTTTCTGCAAAATTGAGAGGATTTTGATGTTTCCCAGCATTACTTGTAGGTGATCTCAGCTTGATGGTTTGCTGATCAGGGTTCACCTTATTCTGCAGGAGCAGAGTGAAAAACCCCAAGTGCTGCCTGGGACCGGCTCTTTCTGGCTCCAGCTGATAAAGGTGGAGGTGCTGTCCCTGTCACCTCTGAAAGTGGCTGCAGATGGCAAATCCTGCAGTTCTCCTCTCCCAAATGATGTGGCAATTCTTTATCATAATGCTTCCTCTGACCCCTCTCACAAGTCCTGCTTGGAACTTGGTCCCAGACTGGGAATTCTGCTGGGTGTTTTTGATTTTTTTTTTTTAATTGTTATTATTTTTAGAGAAAGATGAGATAATCCAGGACCAGCATGCTGAGTTGGCTGATCCAATGCAAATAATTACATTTTTCATGTTCCTGAAAAGATGTATTTCATTGACTGAAGACAATGCAGCTGAAAACACACTTCACTTATTTACTGTGATTTTTTAAATACAGTCACAAATGTCTAAGAGACTCTCAAGTGAGTCAGACAGTGCTGAGACACATCCTGACAAAATTAAGAGAATTAAAAAGCAGTTATATTTATTGAAGGGTACATTTAGGGAAGATGAAGCCCCCCCAGGGGCTATACCCAAAAAAATGGATGATGAGTCATGGGTTTTCACACTTTTATGGGTTTGGTCTATTTGCATATTGGGGGTTATTCTTCCAATTACAGCTTCAGGTAATGAAGTAATTTACCCCAGGTTTTCTCCCCCCAACTCACTTTTGTTTACATTTCTTGGGACCTGAGGCATTCAGGTGTCCTTGATTCCCTGAAGAGGAATTGTGGTGTCTGACCAAAATGGGAAAGCAGCAGCAAACTCTCTCTATGGAGTTTGGAGCTATGCACTAAAGAGTTGCAGGATTGCAAATACATGAAAAATATAAAAGGTAAAATCCTAAGGCATCAATGGTACTGGGACCAGAGCAGCTGAACTGCCACAGAGAGGGCCATTTGCAGGCTGATTTTATAAAGGAAGGTAAAATGCTGTGAGCTGGACAAGGACAAGGCTGTACTGCTGGACTTTATTGGGAAGAGAATACAACTAAGGATGTTTGAACTGAAGTTGTTTCCAAGGTACTTCTTCAAGTTAAAAGGGAAGCTTTATAAAAGTGGCAAAATCCTATGCTGAGTATAATTTCAATTACCACACATACAACTCTTTCAAGTCTGTAAGAGTATGTAAAAACAGTAGAAAGATGAAGTAATTTATTTCAGTCTTTGGCATTAGACAAACAAGAGGTGCAGCTCCTGGAGCAGTTTCATTAAAATGCTGAAGTAGTGGATGGAGAAGAGAGAGGCAGCTTTACAATTATGCTGTGTTTGGTATCAGATGTCACTGAAATGTCCAACCAAAGGCACCAACCAACTCCATCAGCAGTTTAGACACATGGAGCTGTGCCTCGTGCCACTGCCAGGTCCTGTCACAAATTGATGATTACAAGGACCAGCCTGTTGGAGTATCCAGCCTGAGAGGCCCTTTACTGAGAGTGCTGCCAAGCTGCTTGCCTCAGGATGTTTCAGCACTGGAGGCACCTCGAGCTACTGGAGCTGTTTGAAAATCTTGGCTGTGAAGTGTGAAGCTGTGAATATCTAATATGTGATGGCACCAGGCCCAGCTGGAGTACAAACACACATACAAAAACACATGAGAATGTGAACGGTGCTAACAAGATAGAGATTCCGTGCTCTGCTGCTGCTGCTCTCATCCCACTTCCATAAAATAGTGTGTTGAAAAGGAGAATTTACTCTCTGTCCATTTCTTCTTGCCTTAAGGCTTAATTCTGAACTTTATGGGACTTTCTGGTTTCCTCTGTTTTTCATCTCCCCTTTCTACTTAACGTTGCCTTTTAGTTTTATTATCTTGAAAGCTCAGAGAGACTCTGAATTTTATCTGCAGGGAAGCTCATTTGTTTTTAAATGATTTTCAGTCTGGAAGTTGGGAGATTACAGGTAGCTGTAAAAAAAAAAAAAATCACCAACGAATAAAGATGAGTTTCTTGGTTACCTGAAAACCAAAATGGGCTCAGAAGGAGAGTTTACAAGATGAGATTCCCTTGGGTAGTTGGCCAACGATTTTGCACCTCAAGGCCTGTTAAACAATGAGAGGCACTTGGGTTTCTCCATCTCTTGTCTGTCAAACACTGAGCTGTGGCAGGACGAGCTCTGCTGGATATCAGGGGTGTAGGAGAGCTCTTCCTCTGCTCTGGGACTGAAACCCCCCAGCCCTGGTGAGGGATGTGTGTCCCTCTGCTCTGATCCTGGAGAGTGGCAGGCAAACCAAGAAAGGGACCCCATGTGAGGCACCTGGCTCTCCTCGAGCCCAAACTGAGCCCAAAGCAATGGGGAGAAAGGAAAAACCCCAGGCTGCTCTGTCAGTTCTTACCCTTGGATTCCTACCCCTGGTGACTCCAGGTTATCAAAGTTTGGGAGTGTGATGATGCAGACCCTCATTTATTCCTGGGTTTCCTTTGGCATGAACTTCATTTCAAGAAAAAGGGCTGAGTGAGCCAGGAAAATGAGATGGCTGTCAGGAGATTTTTATGTTTTGTGAGACAGGTAATATTAAAATACTCTTTAATGGATGGTTAAGCTTAATGTGATTAATAGATCATTTTCGTGTTCTGCAGTTAGGATGATATATAGGAAAAAGCAGAATAGAAACCCTAGGGATTTTCATCCCAGTTTTTTTTCTTATGCTTTTTTTAGTTTCTTTTTCTCTCATCTTTTTTTTTTTTTTTCTTTTGTTACTTTACTGTCATCATTTTGCTTTCAAGGAGAGATAATTGTGAAAAGAAAGAAATTTAAAATTAAGACATTTCAAAGTTAGTCTTCTAATATTTTCTAAGGAAACTCAGATTGCCTGTGTTTTCCATTTCAAGTTCTATGCTGTGCTGTCCCTGATAAGAGACTTCAGTGGTTTGAATGAACACCAAAGTATTAGCCCAAAGCAAGAAAACTGGCAAAAAACAACTCAAGGCTGTCTTTTAATGGACAATGTTTGTTCCTTTCTGCAATGATTCTCCCGTGGCTGTGATCAGGAATTCTGAGGACTGTGGTACCTGTAAGTAATCTGGTGCAGATGCACACACAGAGGCACAGTGGGAGGAAAAACACTGCATTTGATCTGAGGGATCAAACATTTTGGGGAACCATCTGATCTCAAGGATATCTGCTCCCTTCTTTGCCCACGTTATTTTTTTTAAAGATGCATCCCTAATCAGGCTTTGCCACTGCTCTGTAGACAGGAGGCCTGTTAGTGATGCTGAAAGATGAAGAGATTGGCAAAGAAAGACAAGGGAGCTTTTCTTCTCACTTGTGTTTTAAATATTTATTCTGGATGTGTGCTGGACCTCTTCCTTCTGATTTGGAGAAAGGGGACCTCAAACAGGAGTGGTACAAAGCCAGAGCAGTGTTATGCAGACTGCAGGTGTGGGTTTTGTATTGCTACAGCACATCCTGCCTGGTGGGGACAGGGGAGCTGCTCTGCTGGGCACAGCCAGTCTTGTCCCCTCTCTGAATGGTGCTGGAGCCCTCCAGGTGCCCAGGAGCTCTTGGAGCAGCTTTTTCCCAGTCTTGCAGGCTGAGCAGCATCTTCAGGGCTTGCCCAGAACTGCCAGGGTTTGGGTGGGGGCACTCATTGCCCTGCAATGCCTCCCCACCCTGGGCAAAAGGAGCATGGGCCAGCTTTCCTTCCATGGAGTCAGGCTGCTGCCTGCTCCTACCTCCCTGCTCTTTTAAGACTTCTGAATTTTTGTGCCTGCTGAAGCAGTTCCCAAAGCTGTGAAAGCATTTCTGCTATACCTCTATTAAACACCAAGCACAGTCAAGACAGACTTTTTTTTTTTAAAGTCTTTCAAAGGTAATTTCTGTCTTATCAGTGTGTCAAGGTGCTTGGAACAGGTTTCACTGTAATTCCTTCTAGCCTTGATGTATTTAAAAGGAAAAAGTGTAAGTTCCCCATTCAGCTTCACAAATAACAGCCTCACAAATTCCGCATGGGATGATTTATCACTGGCTAAAAAAGCAGTGGGCTTTCAACCCTTAACTGTGTGTTTCCTGCATAAATCCACCAGTCTGACACTGATCTGAGTTGCTGTAAAGAAGTCACACACAGAATTTCTTCTTGTTTGTTGAGAGCATCCAAAGTTGACTTTCTGACTGCACAGCAGAAATACTCTATTTGCTACTTACATGAGCATAATTTTGTGACTAAATTACTTAAGTCAGCAACTAATTTCACTGCTGCCTCAGAGCTGCTTTAAATGAACAGGTATATTCATCAATCACCTCCCTTCTTCTTTGAGTACCAGCCTAATCAATACCTGAAAGAGCTGTTTAAACTCTTTCCTATTAAAAAAAAAAAAAAGTTCAGGTACACAGACCAGCAGAATAAATATTAGAGAGAATTTTGGGGACAGGCATTGAAGTTTGATGCTATTCTGCATTAGGCCTTTATAAATCACAAGGAAAGAAGGATTTTGCAGTGGCACCTTTCCACCTTAAATTACCAGGGCATGGTGAGCACAGAGCTGTGGCTGCACAGAGACAAACCTGGCAGCTTTGGAGCTTGGACAGTTTCTGAAACACCTCAGTGTAAAGGGATCACGTTTTGAGCAGTGTGAGTTTTTGAGCAGTGTGAGCACTGGAAGCCAAGCCCTGCCATAAAAAGCACAGGAAGCACTGGGGATCTGCTCCCTGCTGGCCATCAAATCTCAGATGCAAAATGTCCTGCTCAAGACTCCTGTCTGCTGGGAGGAGAGCCAGAAAGGGCTGGGGTGAGGTCCCTGGCACAGCTGTGGTGTGCAGGGTCTGTCACAGCCCACCAGCCCTCAGTGAGTGTGGCTGGTGTGGGTGCCAGGGCAGCACAGAGCTGGGGTTGGATCTCTGAGCTGCTCACAGCTGAGCTCTGCCAAGGGTTACCTGCACAACCTGCTGGCTGCAGAAGGGAGGGACTTGAAAATACAGGGGTTACTGTGCTGTGGTGCCTAAAAGCTGTGTCCAAAGGTGTGGTTATGGTTTGGCTTTTTATTTGTGGTCTGAGCACAGCAGCCTGTGCCCCAGGGCTCTGGCAGTGTGTGTGTGGGGTCCCATGTGTCCCCATGGGGGAGATGTGACACAAACCTGTTGCTGAGAGCTCAGGGGAAGCCTCAGTTTGCAGGAATTCCACAGAAAAGGCCCCAGGAAAAGAAGGATGGACAATGTAATGGATAGCTGGTGTTGTAGAAATCTTTGCCACCCAATTAAAAGCCCATAAGCCCCACAGGGCCCTGCATGTCACTGGAAGTCACCACTGTCCTTTTCATCCTGTGGTTTTCAGCATTGAGGACTTTTTTGGTTTATTGACTTGTTTTCTGCTCTCAGCTCTTGTTCTTGTGCTGCATCAGAATGAAGTGGCTAAAACGTGTTTGCCAACCAGAAATGCTCATTGTTAGAAATATAATTATCCTTTCTTTTGGAAAATTAATTGGAAGCCTGGATTAATGCTTTTATATCATGATTTATTTAAAAGAAATGTTTAGTTAGATATAAGCTTTGTTTGCATGCTCAGTGTAGTAAGACTGAGTCTGAAGTTCTTGCATGAGCAATATCCTTCTCTCTCCCTTTTTGTGTTTAAAACTCCTTACCTACACATTTAACAAAATGAAGGTTTAATAACTTCCTTTTCTCCCTCTAAATGTGCCTGTTAAGTCATATTAGTCTATTTTCCACCTGTAAAATTGCATTTACATGCCTAATCACATAATCTCTTAAACCCATTATTACCTGCAGCATGTGCTTTTAGAATCAGGGTTTTTTTTTCCTCTTTCAAAGTAAAAAATGCTTCATTATTCAGAAAGTGGAGGTATCTCTTCTGGATATTGTGTAGAAGAGGGCATTCTGCTGCATGTTAAAGAAACATGAGCTGTGCAGATCAGCTCCCCTGTGGAGGAGACAGCAGAGAATCAGTGTATTAAATGCAGCTCTTTATTTACATACCTGTGTGAGCGCTGGAACAGAGACCACCACAGGGCAAGGGCTCTGACAATGCTGCCTTCCAGAAATGCCATCCTGAAAGCTAATGACACCTTCCTGGGGGGCTTCTCTACCCTTACAGGTTTAGAGGGCAGGAAAGATTCCTGGGAGAACCAGCCTTGTTACCCACCACTGATTTTGTCCAGGGGTGACTGCTGAACAAAACTTAAAACTAACAGCTGTCTTTGAAGACTGAAGCCTTCCTCACATATTAAGGAGAGAGTGATTGGCCCTGAGCTATGTGGGGTCTGAGCCAGAAAAAGCCTTTTCTTTCCAGTGGTTATCCTTTGTACCACATCTCAGCACCTTTCTTCCTTCATTTGAAAATGGCTGGGGCTGCTTTTCTTCTTCTATTTGTGTACACTTTTAATACCTGCTAAAATCAGTGCCTCTAAGGAAGAATTCATTTTCCTCAGCGCAGTAGGGCACAGCTCTGCCATCTAAAACCCTGGGCTGGCAAAACAAAACCAAAGCTGAGAGATTCTTACCTACTGCTCCTCCAAATCCCTGTTGATGTGTAGGGGATGGGAGAAGAGAATTGCTCCCTTCAAAGACAGGAACATTCAGATGAGGAAATTTTAAAGCTGCACGTTTGTTTCAAATGGATCCTATTTAGCTTGACAGTAAAAGAGCCACGGGGCTGAATTTTATTAGACATTTGTGCAACAGGCATTAAATGTTTCATGTTAAGAATATATTAAATTCCATAAGAAAAAAAAAAAAAGCCCAGTTCAGAACAGATACAAAAAAGGAGTAGCATTCCTCTGAGATTTTTGTGCACTGAAAACCTGAAGATTGAAAAAATAAGTGATGAAGGCAATACAGAGGATTTAATCACATTTCCTGCCTTTGCTCTGCTGGGCAGGTTTGGTTTTTTGGCTTGTTTTTATGTTTGGGTTTTTGAGAGGCTTGTTGTGGTTTTTTTGTGTGCACCTGAGTTTTTGCCAGTTCAGAAAAACACCTTCAAAGGTGTCAACAATCCCATCATTACTTCAGCTCCTGCCATGAACTTGCAGGGCCAAGCCTTCATGAAAAGTCAGACCCAAGCTAATGCTCTCTGAGTGGCGTGAAAATCAATTTGGTGCATCAGTCCTGAAGAACCAAATCCTCCCATCTTTCCTTTTGTAGGTTCTTTGATTTGGGCATTGTCACGGATTTGTGCTCAGTAAAGGTGAGAATTCTGCCTGTTTGCAGAGAAAGCAGCTCTTGGGCACAAGTGAAATGATGGAAATGGACCTGACTGAGACAAGATGAGAAAAAAAAAAAAGGCAGTGTTTGAACTAAAGGAATCTTTTCACTGCAGGTGAACTCTCCTCAGCTCTGAGAGGAAAAATATTCAACAGAATGTAGGTGTGGGGCAAGTTCTTGCTGGAGTATTCACTGCAGTGACATCTCCATGTGCTGGGGTTCTCTTTTGCCTGCCACTACTTGAGAAATGTTTTCAGGGTAGGATTATTTGGAGGGTTTTGCTCCATATCCTCCTGCAATAGCAAATAAATGTTCCTCAGCACTGAAACAATATGAGTGTGTTCTGACCTGGGGAGTCATAGACAGGCAGATACACAGATTGCTAATTGCACTGCCTATAATCATCTCCATTTCATAGACAACTTCCACCCTGCATTCCTCTGTTCCCATCTGGCTCTGTGCATTCCTGCTTCTGCCTTTAGCCACACAGCATTAACTGTATTAGAGATGCCAGGCTGGAAAAACACCATCCTTGGAAGCATGTGGGGGAGAAATGGGGAATGACTGGCATTAATCATGCTGCAATTAGATTTCCTCGTTGAGATTTTGATAAGTCTGTGGGTGACCAAGCTGCCAAGTGCTTCTCGTCACCAAACTCTGGGCTGGTTCACATCCACTCTTCTCAACAGGAGTTTGCTTTTAGCACCTTAGAGGAGTAATCAGGGGGCAGGGATTCAAATTTGTGTGCTGTGTGTGGGAGGGATTTAATCTTTGTGGACTTGGCTCCGGTACCATGGCATCTTTAGTGGCAAAGGTGGTGGGACTGGAGTGCTCTGTGCAGTCCCCTGGGGTGATGCACACATCTGAGACACACCTGAGAGTGTGGAAAAGGGGGAAAAATGAAGTGTAGGTTCAGCTGAGTGATTCCATAACATAGCCAGAAGCAGTGTTACTGCTGGGGTTGACTGCACAGAGGGTTTCACAGGGTCCCAAAGGAAGTAGTGGCTTTCCCATCTCCTCAGCCAGGTTACATCCTGAAACAGAAACTTTGGGCAAATACAAGTTCTGAGGGCAGCATGGGAGCAGTTCAGTAAAACACAGGACTCTTTTAATCTGGTCTAAACTCCCTGTGTCAGTAACAGAAGGGAGAAGAAAATGCCTCCAGGTCTGTAGACAAGAGTTTGCTTTGAATACCTCTCCTGAAGCACCAGCAGTGACACTTCTGAAGGGTGATGTGACATCTTAGCAGGTTCTGAATCACCCAGGATGTTTCTGCAAGTGAGAAGCCAATGTGACTCATGATTTAGCTCCAGAGGTTTCTCAGAGCAAAGCTGTTTTGACAGCAGCAGTGTGGCTTTTGTGTTATCCTCTGGTTTATCAGAGGAATTATATCTTAGGTTTGTTATTAAGATTTCATTTCTCTATCTGGGAAGCCTTGACAGGTTATAACTATTTGCTCATATCGATGACTCAAAAATGCTGCATCTGCACTGGATTATTTTCAGAGGCCTTGTATGTGCTCTGCCAAAGATGTGAAACTAGGCCTGGACTGTAACCAGCTATAGAGGGCTCTAAATATATTACTCCAGTCTCTGTATCTTTATCCTGAGTAAAGATTTACCTTAAAGATGGCCTTAAAAGAACTCCTTTGCCTGATGTCCCCTCATGATAATTTTATATTTCCTTTTGTTCCATATCCAGTGGCAAGAGCTGAGTTCTGTTTGTGCTGTGGGAGCAACAGGGTCATTTATGGTCCTGACAACCTGATAAAGGGGTAAGCTAAGGATGAAGTGAGCACTACCTGGGCCTGCCTGACAAGGTGTGGAGCAGGGAGAAGGACAGCTCACATCTCTGCTGAAGCTGCTAATTGGCCAGTGACACCCAGGATTCTGATTTAGATCTTCCCTTCCTTTTCTTTGCTATGAGAGGGCTCTTCTGTGTTTTCTTCCTGGCATTTTAGGGATGATGGGCACAGAGTCTAGAAATGATGTGAGCCATGGAAATGATTCCACCATCCTTCTAATCTAATGGTTAGCAAAGCATCACGTTTTCAAGCACCACAATGGACTCTTTTTTCCCCTTGGGATCCTGACTGACAGGATTTTTTTTCTATCAATGGCTTCATGTCTCAGTCATGTTTCTCCAATTCACTGTTCAAGAAAAACATGTTCATTATGCCTGAACTTTTAAATGTGGCTGTGCATTTCAAGGTCAATCTAAAGCTTGAATACTTTATTTATCTGAGTGGGTAGAATGTTTCAGCAGGTTATTTTCATTTACCTGTATGATTCTGATGCAGAGCAAAATCTGAAAAAACCAGGGTAGGAAGCAAATATGCTTCTCTTTTTCCTGGAGAATCATCAGCTGTGCACAGGTGGCCCCAAGAGAGAATAGGCTTCTTCATGAAAAATAAAGGAATATGCTGGTTACTGGATGTGTGATTCATCTGTTTAGCTATCCTTGTCCTTCATATGCAGTTCTTATGCTTCTTAATGTTATGTGGGACTTAAGAATAAACATTTATTGCCTATTCATCCTCTTAGTCAAGGCAGAACGAAAAGCAAATCTGAATTTCCTCCCCCCTCTATCACCAACTTCACTTTGTCTTGGCACTCAGTAGATCCTGAAGGGAAGAGCTGAGTGACTGGGTCACACTGGGGCAGTAACAAACCAGATGGCACCTCCATATGTGACAGACCAGGAGGTTTTGAAGCTGTGCATCTGCTTTTAAGAATCAGGTTTAAAAGGGATTGACAGTCCTGTCAGATGGGCAGCACAGAGCTGCTCCAGCAGGTGATAAAGCTGCTCCAGCACAGAAGGCTGCTCTGAATTTCCCAGTCTGGAGCTCTGTGCACTCAGATGGATCTGAATGACAATAGCAAGATGCAGAGGGGTGGTGTCTGGGCAGGCCATTGGCTGAGACAGGCCCTAGAATTAAAGTCAGAAATGTCTCTAGCTCTTGCAGAAGTATTTGGAACGTGCCTTTTGCAGAACGGAATGAGCATTTTTACTTCTTCAGGTACAATAATAATGTCTTGCCAGAGAAACTCAGCTTGGTACTGGATCCTTTTCCATCTCTGACTAAGGGATTTTGCATACCTTATAAATCAAATTGCTGGCCCTGGCACAGTTTCATAGACTGTTATTAATAGACTTTGCCTCGTGTCCTGCTTTAGGAACAGTGCAGGTCTGCAGTTCTGTGCCCTGTACACTCAGCAAAGGCTGTCCTGCTGCACAGCTCTGCCAGGGCTGCTTCCTGCTGATCAGAAAACCTGGGGAGTGTCAAAACAATCACCAGTTTCTGCTCTCTGTAAGGATGGATGTGCTTCATTTGGGGCAATGTCTCACTAGCATTGCTTGCTCAGGCAGTTGCACAAGTTCCATCTTTTCTTCCCCCTGCCCCAGGATGGAAAATACTTCATCAGGACTTTTTATTTCTGCTAAAGCCTACATGGCTTTATCAAAAATCAAACTGTGCATTAGAAGATGAGACACAGGAGCCTGTATGCTTATTTGGACTATTTTCAGTATTCCTGTGCCTACTCTAGGATGAGCATCATTATCCTGAGTTTTGTTTTTATTTTTGTCTACATAATTCCATGCAAAACAACATTCTAAAAGCTAGATGCAATCCTAGGATACAGCTTGAAATAATTAGTGGAGAAAGATTTCAAAATTCAGGAACATGTTGTTTAATTTACTGGAGGAATTTGTTAGGAAAGCCTAATTGTTTGCTCTGTAGCATCACCCTCTTTATCTTTTATTGCATAAATATTTAACAGGGGTCCTTTTGTGAAGAAAATGCAAGAGAAAATATTATCATACTACATAAAGAGCTAATAATTTATTTGCCACAGAATTGTTAGTACTCTGTGTTTATATGCCACTTTAATGCATTATGTAAATCTTTAAAAAAATAAAATTAAAATGCTGTGAGTTCAGGCATTGCTTCCACTGCTGTCTAGCATCAAAGTCTTGGCTCAGCAGGAACAAACCCAAATTTGAGCAGAAAACCATACTGTGCATATTCTTCCTTTACTACAAGTGCCTGTTACACGTGAAATGCTGTGAGGAGCAAGCAAAGCACATGCAAATTGCAGGAGAAAGCGTGCAGAGGAGATTTTCCAAATGAAATGTGACATGCCATGATAACTTCTTAAGCACTGGAGCAAAAGAGTGCAGTGAGACCCAAGGAAAGAAGGGTTTGCTTGCCAAACCTTGGCATTGCAGTGACACCCAGTGTGGCCCAGGGGAGATGAGCTGTGCCAGGCTCAGCTCAGCTGTGGGGTGAGGAGTTCCTTCCCTTCAGACCCCTCTGCTGTGTCAGGGAGCTGGCAGTGCTCTGCTCCTCAGCTGGGTAGGAACTGCAGCTGGCATGAAATCCAGCTGCTCACATTCTGTAAGCAAAATCCAGCTGTTCAGAAGTTTTCCAGATGTTGGATCCCATCTCCCATCATGGCACCAAGGGGAGGTTTCCTCTGCTTTGCTTTGTTACAAACAGGTTCAACATATTCCTATCTTAACTACAGGCTTAATTAGAAGGAAAGATCAATATTTAGGATAATAAAAGCACACAGATAATTAGAATAATAAAATCCAGAGATAATGAAAACAATTAAACTGGGCGACATAAGGACTTGGGATAATCTTTAGTAGATCTGGGATTTTGATTATAGTGAAATTGTCTCTGACCTCAGAGTTGAATAAGAGCAAAAAAACTATTTAAAACTAAAAATGGCAGAGCTGAGCATTTCCGTTCTTGTTCTTCTGGACTGTAAAAGTCTGTTTATCTGAAAAAATTAATTTTCTTCAGGATCAGTGGTGATCATCTGCTTTCCCTTTGTGCAGTGCAGGCAATAGTGTCACCTACAGCCCCAGTCTGACAGGCTGTTATTTCTCATGAGAGGTCTACCTGCTAACACAAGGTAAATTTCAAAAGGCAACAGAGCTCTTTTGAGCAATGAGAATGTTGAGGAGTCTTTTTGTTAGTCAACATTTTCTTCTGTTTAACAAAGCAGAGGAGTTAGGCTCATCTCCCACCTGCCTTTCCTCCTGTTTGTGCTGTATTGTGATGATAAACTCCAGGGATGTCCTGTCTGTGCTTCTTGAGCCCCTTCCCCATCAAACCAGAGCATCACTGTGGTGCAAATCACTGAGACCACCAGAGCTGTGCAGCATCTCAGTGTGGTTTCCATCACAAGGGCTTGGTGACCCACTGGAGCTCAATTTCTTCCCATCATTTCAGAATTCTGATATGTCCAGTTCTGTGAATGTTTCCTCTGGGTTGTGATCATCATCTCACAATGTTATGTAATTCCACCGCCAGCCTAACACTTGTTATGTTTTTTTAGCTGATTGAGTTGAGGTTTTTTGGTTTGTTTGGGTGTTTTTTCTATTTCAACCACCTTGGTGAAAATAACATCAGTGTGGACATGCTGAGATGTGCTGGTAGAAAAGAAACTGTTATCATTCACATGGTAAGGAGGAAAAGCAAAATACTTATTCTCTGTAAAAGCTTTCTCAGCTGGGGTTCCTGCTGGATTTATGTTGTTTTTGCTTTTCTTTCTTCCCCACTTTCATTAAAGCTTGTTACTTTGGAATCTCTAAACCAGGATATTTTAGATTAGGCAATGGCAAACCATCCTTGGAGCTCTGACCAGCCACTGCTGTGTGTGGCTGTGTTTTGGGACCTGCAGAAATCAGAGGGTGACATCTCAGAGGGAGCCTTGGCATTGTCTGTCACCTTCAGCTCAGAGGGAGCCTTGGCACTGCCTGTCACCTTCATTCTGAAGGTGAGGCAGAGGAAAGCTCTACAGACAGCAAATTAAGGCAGGGAAGGCTTCTAGTGCAGGCCCAGTGAAAAGGTGAAGTGTGAGCAGGAAAAGCAGAGTACACTCAATAGCACAGCTATAAGAAAAGTAAAATTATATCCAAATCCTTCTTGGGGATGAGATGTCAACCAGGGGAAGTGGAAGCAAAGCATAGGTTTGTGTGACTTGGTGAGAGCTCTTGGTGTGTGGGCAGGAGCAAAATATCTGTGTGACTGCTGGTCTTACAGGAAGATTTTGGTTGTTTGGGGTTTTTTTTTCCTCTTTTGGTTAAAAGAAAGCTTCCCCTACAAAAAGGAGCTCTGCTTTTCCCAGAGAATTACTTGAGGATTTGTGACTGTGGAGCAATGGATCAATATTTGTTTGTGAAAAGCTTCAGTTAAAGTGGGACAAGAGGAGATTAGCCCAATAATCTGCTGGTTGTGTCCATGGCTATAGATTTCTCTTAGTTAGCTGGAGAGTTTTAGCCTGCCCTCCCTGTTCACAGCTGAGAAGTGAGCTGGGATGGACTGTGTGGCTCACAGGAATTACAGATAAAAGCTGTAGGTGCCACAGGTGCAATGGGAAAGGAGAATTTCTCTGAGGGAGCAGCGTGGGCACCTCTGAACCTCTTTGTGCCCTGGACAAACTGCCCATCCTTCAACTGAACTCCCTTTGCACCAAAAGAAGCCTCAGCAGGCAGAGGTTATGGGCTTGGAGTGAGGTTAATCAGACTTTGGGTTTATAATTGCTGTGCAGATGTGCCATAAAAACAATGGAAAAGGCTCAGTCCTAAAAAGGGGCACTTCATTTTTTTGTGGCTGTACCCCTGTGCCCAAAACAGAGCTGTGTTTTCTCTCAGCCAGTTTTGCCCAGGTGCCAAATACCAGCTCTAGGGGTTTGACAAATTGACACTTGCCACAAATTGCTCAAAGATCCACTAAAATCAGGAAGGCTCTGGCTGAACACAGAGCTTTAACCTGGTGGTTCAGACTGTGGGAGATAAGGCAGGCTGTGATTTCCTCTGAGATTCGGAAATGTTCAGGTTGGAGTGAACCACACAGTGGTTTTAGTCTGAGTTTTTCAATGCCATACAGTTAGGTAATTTTTATACCACTTGGATTTGTTCCAGTGTTTGTATTTCAGTAGGGAACAGCAGGACTTAGTGTGGGTTTTTTTCAGTGATGTGACTGTATTAACCAGAAGTGTCTAATTATCTTTATTGATTAAGCTTATATTATAAAGAAGTAGTCACTCAGTAGAGCAGTCCATATCCTGTACACTGCAGAAAGAGAAAATGATGAATTTACTCCCCAGATCGTGGTGCTCTGCACACTGTGAGAGCAAGTGATGGATAAAGGACAGCCTGCACTGTCCTGGGTCAGAACAGGAGGGCAGAGTCATTATTTACCTTTGGAATACAGAGTGAGAATCTCCTCCTTTTGCAAATCATGATCCCAGTTCACTTGTGTACAGGGAGAGGCAGAACTGGGACACACACCTGTGTTCTGCATATATCTGTGTATTTATGGAGCTGCAGTTACAGCAGGTCTGCAGGAGATGGGGAGGGAAGTAGGGGCTGAGATTCCTGAGATGAATTAGAAAAGCCTTCTGTTCAAAGTCCATAGAGCTTTACTGTTCATTTCTTTCAAATCATACTTTTCAAACTGTCTTCCTCTGTGATGCCAAGGCAAAATGACCACAGCCAGAGTTCTTATTTGCTTACTATTTCTGTCAGCCAGTAACACCTCACTTTCTCCCTTGTGATCCACCACTTTTTAGTCTGGTTTTATGACTGGATCTCTTGCTTTGTTTGTAAGTCTTTAGTGCACTAAGATCCTGCTGTGTTGTGAGGGATCCTAAATGCAGATTAATGACACAATCTGACATTTAGCCAGGTTTATGTATGGTGTGGGGGTACATGTGGTTTTTATTCCCATCTGGAGATGCCTTACAAACATCAGACAGGAGGCTCATCCTGCATTGAAATCATTAGTATATTGTTGTACTTATTGCAATGGAAACAAAGTTATATAAGCAATAACCCAAACCATCCCAGAAACTAAAAGGTTGACCCAAATGTTCTGTCAGTGCCTTGTGGGTTGAGAAAGCCGAAAGTTTCACAGCATTCCTGTGTTTTTCAGCCTCCCCTTTGGTTGTCTTCTTATCCAGGATGTCACAGGTTTAGTTTCATTCTCTGCACAGCCAAGGTTCTCTTCTAGGCTTTCCCTATTCTGAGGTTTCATTCTGCCTTTTGTGATCCTGTTTTTTGTCCTAGAGGCAATCTTACTCATGTTTGTCTTCAATGGAGTTATCTTCTTATTTTGTTCTTTTGCCTCCTTTACACATTAACAGAGCTTCCTCTCCTGCAGCCCATCAAACAAGGCCCCTCCACTGTGATAAATCAGATTTTTTCCTGCTGCCATCTCTCTCCTGTTCCTAAATCAGGAGGCACTGCAACCACTGGTACTAAAAGTGCTGCATTCCCCTTAATGCTGAACCAGCCTCCCACTCTGTCCTGTGTCTGTAATCACTCACCTGCTTCCAAAGGAGCTGATTTGTGCTCTGGGGTCCTTTGCTGCCCACAAAAATGGGCTCTCCTTGATCTTTGGGGCTCTGAGTGTTCCCACAGCATCCCAAATCATCCTGAGGGAGACTGAATATCTTCATGCCTGTCTTTCTGAAAAGCCTGGATGGATGAAAGCATCTTCTGATGAGTCAGATGCTTCTTGCTATTGGTGACACAAATGTAACTGAGTCAATTTTGCCTTTGAGTAGTCTCACTTTTATACTAAAAAACAACAACAGCAGCAACAAAAACCCAAACCAAACAGACCTAGTGATTTTACGTGGATTTTTGAGGGCACTGCTCAATGGTGATTTTCCACATTCTGGGAGCTGATGACTTTAGACATGATCAGAGAGTTGCTTGTCCTTACAGCAAACTTGATGCCTGCTTAGCAACTTCTGTCTGCTGTCCAGAGTAACTATTTTTGTCTCTAAAGGACATGAACTCAGTGCTCAAAAATAAATCTCCTCCTCGATGTAGCCCTGACTTTTATGATTTCTGACAGAGTCCTGATCATATATTTTTAATTTCATTTTTACATTATGTTTATTTCAATTACACAAGTGCAAGTTCATGAGATTGAATGATACAGTAATAAACAGGCATTTGCATTTATCACACATTCTGTATCCTGCACTGAACTATTCTTCTGTCAGTCAGATCTTGTTTGCCCTGCTGACATGAGTAGTAGCACTCTTGTGATCAAAGAATAGTAGGAATTTTCCTTCTGTGGGGAGAAAAGTAACCTGAGCAGCACTGCTGATAGAATATTCTGATGATTTGGAGTCTTCTGGTTATGAAAGGCAGCTGGGCTTTTTTTCTTCAGACATTAAAAGAGAAGAGGATTTTCAGGTTTCATCTTCTGTTTTCCAAATTTAACCCACAACATTTATTTTAGATGATTGTATCACACAGTATAAAGTAAACTTGTGCTAGATTAAAAGCCATTTTATGGAGTTTACACTTTGCTGGTTTTACAGAGTAGCATAAAACATAAAGGTACCTTGGGATTTTTTGTTCCTCCACAAGAAATTGAGGATGTTTTGCTAGCTGCCTGAAAATGGAATTACCAGGATGTGCATTAGTAGAAAATAACCATTTTGATCACGTTAATGCTGCTCTGTGGGGCAAACTCTGCCTCATGAGGGCAAACTTAAATTTTTCTACTATTGAAATAATTATGTTCAATTACGATTTGTAATCCAGGGTTTAATTTAATCCACAGATAAAACATGTGCTTTGTCTTCATCTTCACTATCCAGCTGTTAAATGGAACAGAAGGGAAGCATTTATCACCGAGAAAATTTGTTTTTTAAAAGTTCCTCTTATAGCTTTGCTTCCATCAAGTTCTGTAAATCAAGGGCATTCATTAGTCAAGAGTGGGGCTGGATAATCAACACACACAGAAGTTTGGAGCTTTTGTCCCCACATTTTCCCAAAGGCACTCAGGACAGGGAGGTGCCCTGTGGAGGTTTCCCACTTCATCCTCAGGCTCAGGCTGGTCCTGTTTCCTTGGGCAGCTTTAGGAAATGTGCAGGGGGAAATGTCAGGCTGGAAACTGTGTTGTGGAGAGATGTGGAGTGGAAAACACTGAAGTGATCTCTGGGGGAAATGTGGGACCTGGAAGGAGCTGTGTTTGCAGGTAGCCCATGAGTAGCATTTACAAAGCAGAGACCTCTGAGTTGTCTCTAAATTAATTAAGTGTGGTTCCAGAGCTATAAGGGCACGTTTGGGAGAAGGCAGTACCTTGTAGTGTCTTTATTGTGCCCCTAATAAAGACTAAGTCCTGAGTGTGGGGTCAGGCTGGGTCACAAGGCAGCAGGCTGAGTTCCTCCCATGGCCAGGTATGACCTGCTGTCCTTTGTGAATTTTTCTGTTCAGCTTGATAAACTTCTGCAGTTTTTCTATTACACAGGACAAAGCATCACTATTGATTTTTACAGCCTGATGAATTTTATTTCTGTTCTCTTGCAAAATCAGCACAAAGGGGAAAACTCAAAAATCATTGCACATAACTGTGGAAAATTTTTCAGCTTAATGAGAGCTTTGTACTTATGTCTGAAATTTTAAAAACCACATGTGTTGGACCATCCTATTGCTACTATTTTTTGCTCTGGCCACATCATTGTTGAAAACAAACTGATTGCTGGTTTGACCATTTGCTGTGTGGAAAATCAAACTGTCCTGAGCTATTGCTTGTGATGAGGCAAACATGAACACTCAGCTGTGGCTGAGTGGGCTGAGGAAGTTGTTGAACACAACCACTCTGTGTGTCTTGGTCCAGGGAACCTGCAGATATCAACCCTGAAGTTGGAGCACTGAATTCTGTCCATGAGATCCAGTCATAAGGAGCTTTGTTTTTTGGAAATCTCAAAACCATCTGAATTAGGAGAGGCTCTTGCTAACAATCCCATGGAGCAGCCTGACATTTTCTTGCCTGGGAAGGCAGGGGGGAGGCTGATCTTTGAGCATTTCACTGGGTAAGGGGAAACCTTTTCTCTGCTTCACACTGTGATGACATATAAATACATCAGGTATTCAAGAGCAAAACAGCCACAGGAAAAAGAATTTCCTCCATTCTCCTAGACTACAGACCCATTTCGAAGGTGGATTTAAAGACAAGAGGAAAAACCTTTTCCAAACTATAAATTAATGGCTCAAATATTTCTAAATTAAATTGGAACAGCGTCTGTGGTGTTTTATTATCTTTTACCATACAGGGCTGTCTTTGAAAGGGGAAAAAAAGCTTAGTAAAAAGTAATTTCAGAGCCTTGACTGCTTTTTGATTACAATTCGGGATTACTGTTTTAATCACTGCTTATCAAGTAATACCACAAACCTCAGAGCATGACCATCTTTCTCAGGGGAAGCCAGATTTAAAAGCCAATTTCCAGCAATCCCTCCTCTTTCTTCCAGACTCCTCTAACAAACAGAGAGGGATAATAATCTGTGATATTACAAGAGACCCTGAGCAGTGCAGGAAACTCGCTGTCTTCTCAGATTCCTTCGGAGTTGTCCTTATTGTTGCAGAAGTGGAAATGCTGCTGTAAGTCAGAGCCAGCTCTTGCTGCAGGGCAGGCTCCATGGAGTGCAGGAGCTCACACCCTCCCTTTCCCAGACAGGTGACACATCTGACACCTGCAAATGTGTCCAGGTGGAGCCAGGAGCACATTTTCAGGGGAGGTCTGAAATGTGTGCCCCGTGTTTGTGTGCAGAGCACTGCTGCAAAATGGCAAAATGGCTTTGTGCACCAAGCAGAGCTCCTGCAAAGGTGTGGGTGAGCAGCCATGAGAGAGACTGGAGCTAAAAGATGGATTTCAGCTCGAACTTATTGATCTTGCATAGTTTTCCCGTGGCTGGAGATGGGTGGCAGCCCTGCATCTGGAGCAGAGTGAAAGAAGAGGGAGCCCTTGGCTTCCATAGTACATTGGGGGGTTTGCAAGGGGATTTCCCCTCTGTAAAATTTAAGCAGGAGCTCTGTGAGGACCTAAAGGGGCCAAGATCAACTCTGGAGCTGTTTTCTTGTGTTTTCCCCAGTGACTCTGTCTCACAGTGGAGCACCATGAGCATCTCTGCAGGATCCCTGCTATGTCTTAGTTCCTCCAGATAAATATTGCTGCTCTTTTAAAAAGAGAAGACAAAGCCTCCCTCCTCACTCCCAAAAAGCTTGCATCAATCAGATTCCTCCTGACCACAATTAACTTTTCTCTGAGTTATTCAGATGCTGCTCAGTAGTGCTAGTGATGGAAGAGGACCAGTGGATCTTTGCATGTCTCCTCTGTGGAAAGCAGGATGTGACCTGATGGCAGATGATGCATTTTTTATCAGTGTTGCTGTGAGTCATCTTTGCCACAAGGCTTGGAACGTGCTTCTAAGGGCCCTCCAGAGCTGGTTCTGTGCAAGAGAGAATTTACAGATGGTACAGGAGCTCACAGACAGTGCGTGGAGGGTGTGTGCTATGGCTGAGGTTGTGTTCACTCCCAGGTTGGTTCCTGTGGAAAAAACACTTATAAACAAATCACTGCTTTTGTTTGTTTGGGTTTGGGGTTTTCTGTGTTATATATAAAAAGAGAGTTTTGAAAGAGGCCCTGAGTAGTGCTAATGAACTGATAAATGGCTGGAAGGGAAAATTTGGTGTACATCCAGCTTCCTGGAGTAACAGAGATCTCCCACTGCCACTGTGGGCATCTGTATTTTACCTACAGGTGACTGGCATTGTTCCATGAGTCAGAGTAGAAACAACGATAAAATCACCACAAAATATTCTTTCCAAAAGGAGTGAACTCCTTTACCTGTGGGTCATCAGTCCCAGTAAAACTGGCAGGGAATTACAGTCTGGAAGTCCTGAGTTTGTCTGTGTGGCAGCCCACTGAGGTATCTCTGGTACAGGAGCCCAGCATTCTATCCTTGCTTGTTTCTGCTTGTAAAATTAACATCATCTTCATCTGCTCCTTCTGCCAGCCCAAATCAATGTGCCAGCCAGCTCTAAAAATATAAAAAACAAAACTCTCCACCCTGCTAAGAAAATACATCAATGCCAGCAGCTCCTACACATGAATGAGCCTCAATAAGCAAACCACTGTGCATGGGTGGCAGAGGAGGAGAAAAACAAGGAATTGATAAAGAAATATATTTCACTTTCAGGCTTCTAAGACGTTGGCTTAAAAACAACAGAGAGAGCAAATAAACCCAGTCATTTTTTAAAATCATAAAAAATACACTGACAGGGGCCTATGAGATTAAGTAGTTTACTGGTGGGGATTGCCTGCAGAGGTGGACAGAAGGCTTAGGCCTGGGAATTATTTTCAGTTATTGTTCTGGGGCTCTAGTCATGTTCCTCAAATATGGATTGACCTTAATCTCTCTCAAAACACGATTCCTGAACCTCTTGCTGCTTGTGGTGTTCAGCGGAGGTTTTGGATAGGTGTGTTAGCTCCTTTGTTTTTAAGATGGCTACAGGAAATGGTCTCTCTTGTGTGGTCATCTAAAATGCCAAAGCAAGACTGCCTTGAAGTTCAAATGGTTTGCTGGTAATTGTGACTCAGAGAAATCAGGATTTCCCTCTGGAGAGACAGCAAGAGTCAATGTGCTCACAAGTGAAGACAGCCAAGAGTCAGTTTTGATACTGACCTGGAGCCTCCCAAAAATGAGGCAGGGCTTCAGGACAGAGATGATTCAGGTGGGAGATTAACTCAAAATGCTGGGGCAAAAGACATATTTTAGCATGTGCTTTGGGAGGCAAAACACATTCAGTGTGTCAGGAAAAAAGTGGAGATAAGAGGTTTAGATTGTTGACACCAGTTCTGCCAGAAACAACCTTAAAGAGATGGCTCAGTCTTCCGGCAGAGTATGTTGTGTTCAACACAGTGTTTTATGAGACAGGAGCTCTGGCTGCTTGATTTGAAAGGAGGTGGTGGACAAGTCTGGGCTTTCATCAGAAAGGTGTAAAAGTCCTCCTGATACCTTTTGTGACCTCAGTTCTGTGAGTCAGAATGTGCTGTACCACAGGGCCTCTGTGCGGCCCATGACTGGAGCTTTGTGCTTGTGTCCCTCTGCAGGTCCTGCACAAACACATTCCCCACAGCAGGTGAGTGTTTTCCTCCCCTCCCACACTGCCCCACAGAGGTCAGATATTCCTGTTTTCCTCTAGTGCAGGTGATGTACTGAGGCAGAAAGTCCAAGGGCCAGATATGTAAAATCAGGAACTCGTCCTGAGACCGGACTCTGCTTGTGGATTTTCTAAGTGCTGAACTCCCAGTTGCAGATGCCCATCTGCATCTTCAGAGGGCTGAACACTGCTTTGGACCTACTCCTGGGCGATCTGTGCAGGTCACAGCAGGAGTTCATTGCCTGTGGGAGTCTGAAAGGTGAGACTGGAAATGCCAGCCTCATTAGAGATGTCGAGGGATGAGGGAGTGGCATGTGGATATGGCAAGGGAGGGAGGAAAGGTGCAACAGGGGACCTGTGTACATCTTCCTCCAATTTCCTGGTGAAGAATGATGTCCATGAGAAGCTAAGCTTTGAGGGCTCCCTCATCCTGTATGGGCAGAAGCTTTCTGGACTTCCCTCCACTGTGGTCTTGCAGTGTGAGAGCATTAGAACAAGGGAGGGTTGCCATGTCTGTCTGGCTCACCAGGACCATGTTTGATTTATTTTGCTGTGTAGGTTTTTTCCCTGTGCATCCAGAGAAAACATGGAATAAATGACATAGACTGACTGAAATCGTGTCTCCCAAGCCGCCTCCAAAAACTTAATTAAACCCACAGGGTCTTGTTCAGGGGTAGAAAAACAGCAGGATATGGTACTGAAGACCAGTAAATAAATTGTTGATGTTCCTTGCTACTTCACTGTGCTGCTAGGGATATGAAAAAAGTAAAAATCTATTCTTTCTGCCTGACTATTTTATCATTAGCAGCTTCTTTTTGTTTTATCCGTGACTTCCTGTTGAAGAAAGCTGCACTGGGGAAAAAAGAGTTTTTAAAGGTTGGACTTAGGCTCATAAATATACAGGGAGCTTCTCTGCTGAGCCTGAAATTCGTTGCTGCTATTTTTCACTCAGCAGATCTCATCTCACGGGCTGAACTGGAGACTTTGGATGTGGTTTGGAACTCTGATGTGACTTTATGTGACACTGGGACACAGTGGCTGTGGTGGGGGACAGATTCCAGTGACCTCTGTAGTAAAGCTTAGCATGCACAGCCCATTAACCCTCCTTAATCCTTATCCCCATGTTTGGTAACTTATCTGTTCCAGGGAATTGGGTTTTCTATTTTCAGGGATCTATTGCAGTAAGACCCTGGGTGAACAGCTGAGGTACAGTGACCCAGTCAAGGTCACATGGAAATCTCTGTTGGAGCAGGGATCTGGAATGCTTTTTCCATTGGATTGGTAATAAGGGATGGGACTGGAAGAGAAGTGTGTGCCCCTGACAGTTGCAGGCAGCAATACAGGAACAGTAAATGTGTAATGAGCAAGAGGTGCCTGAGATCCTGGCAGCCACAGAAAAGACTCAAAATTCTATCCTGGACCTGCCCTTCCTGCTTCTTCAGTGGTGGCAAAGTCTGGAAATTACTAGTACCTGAAGCTGACATGGTATTTTTAGTCTCCACCTCTTCTGTGAATGATGTATCAGCCTAATAAACAGTGGGAAAGAGGAAATGCCAGTTCCAGAAGTGCTCCACACCATGCCTGGAGGCCATGGCCAGGCAGGGCTGGCTTAGGTCCTTCTTGGGGGAAGTGAGGAGCTCAGCAGGACGTGGGCTGGCACAGGAGGAGACAGAGTTCCTGAGCACTTCAGGTCTGGGCACAAAGCCCTCTGGCTGATCACCTTTCATCTGCCACTGTGAGGGGAAAGGGGCCCAGCTTCTGCTGCTGGGCGAGAGCAGCCAGACAGATTTAGCAGACAGCAAACACTTTCCTGCAGGGCCTTGTGGCTGCACTTGCTCAATCCTGCCTTCATATGAGTGGACATTAATTGAAGGATGCTGTGGATTGGCCTTCTTGAACACTGGTTGTAAAAGAGGATGGTTTGATTTAGTTTAAATAAATGCTGTGATTTTTTCTTCTGTTTAATGAAATTGAAGAAGGGGAAACTTCACAACTTTTGCTTTACATGTAAAAATTTCTCTCCACATTTCTCTTCAGGGCCTTTCCATGGTGTAAGTACAAGTGAAGGGCATGCAGTTCTTACTGTTGTTACATGGAAATGAATAATGGGTTTTGGGCAAAGACCAAACTCAGTTTCCAGAAGGCTGCTCTTCCCTGCCCATTCATCTATGTGATATAAAACAAACCCAAAATATACAGCAGGAAAAAAGGACTGTTTAGTATTCAGAGCTTCAAATACATTTAACAACATCGCCCTCACCCAGGAACTAAATTATTTCTTCAAGAACTGTATAGAGAACACTTGGCTTTCAATTTACAGCATGGTCTGTTGGAACACACTGCAGTGTCAAGTGTGCTGTGGCAGGAATCCTGACCTTGTACCAGTAAAGGTTCTGAACAGCACCTTGCAGCTCTGCCATGTCAGAGGTTCAGATCAGGAGACAGACTCTCCAGTGCTTTCTCCAGTGCTGTTTCTGTTCCTGGAGGATGAATGTGCCAGGAGAGAGAGGATGGAGAGCTCAGAGCCCTGAGGTTTAAGCAGTAGATGTTCTTCAGGCTTCCTGCCTGAGCTTCATTGGCTAAACCAGTTCATGCATGCCTTGGTTTCTGCTTTTTAAACTGGGGGAACCCACTCCTCTCTTGGATCTTTTCTCCAGCCCAAACAGGTTGCACATTCTCAGTTCCACAAACAGGAATTGCTGTATTTGAGTGAGGCTAAGACCTACAAGGGCTGATCTGTAATAGCCACAACTCCACTATGTACAAATATGAGGACAAAACTTCGTGTTTCTCCAGGATTGAAAAAGTTGTGGAGAGTCCTCTGAAGTCCCCTGCCTTCCTTTGCACAGCATAGAATATTTTATTATCTCATTTCTAATTTCATCCATTGAATCTTTGGCCTTTTGCTGATATTGCTAATGTTCATAGTTCATGAACAAGCTGGAGTTTGGGAAATGAGAAGGATTTTTCAGATCCTCATGATCTGTGTGCTGCTGCTTTTGTGCTGGAGAACTGACCTGGATAATGCTGGGTTCTGTTGCTTTAATGCCACTGGCTTCACTCATTCCTGGGCATGTGAGCTATTTATTTACTCCAGTTTATTAAAGACAAATTGTACCTGAAGGCTAATTTCATTAAGACCTTTAGAAGCAGAAAATAGCTCTAGTAAGTTAGCCTCTTAAAAGGAAAAAAAAGATGAAAAAAGGGAATAATGGCAAATCTAATTAAACACAGGGGGGACTTCGTTGTGAGTTTTTTTCTTTGTTTGTTTTGCTTTCTTTATGTGTCCTCTCCTTGGATTCTGAGGCCATTTTGTTCGTGGCACAATGCCTGGCACGTGTCCTGGCTGCCTCTCCTGTCGTGGAGGAAGATGTGCAGCATGTGGGAAGAGACCAATCCACTGGGGACACAGAGGTTTCCACAGCAATTTTGCAGAAATCCATAACAAATGCATTGTTAGGTTGGTTTATTCCTTCTCTTTCCTGCTGTGTAAAGTATTTGATATTCAAATTAAAATGGTGCTTGTTTAGGACAATTCAGTTATAGAATAAGCCTGGTAATTGGTGCCCGTGGGACTGTTTACACTCTGCTTGGTGTAATCCACTTATGGAAAATTAATGAAAGGCAATTTCCTCCTCCGTTGTAGCTGTTTTAATATGTACACTGTGTCGTTTCCTCTTCCAGCTGAAGCTTCAGATGGCTGTTTGGGGACAAAAGCTCAGACAAACCTCCGTGCTCCCCGGAGAGCCCCGGGCTGTTTTGGGGAGGTTGCGCGAGAGCCCCACGGAGCAGCAGCTCCTCACAGTCTGAGCTCCAAACTCTTCCTGTTCCCAGGACTGGGCTGCTACCAACTTTTGTTTATAGTAATTTATGAGACTTCCCATTTTTGGGGGATTTGCCCAGCTGAGCTGCCTGGCCATCCCTCTGGAGCACAGCACAAATCCACACCCCAACGTTCAGACCCAGTGCTTGCTCCTGCCCCAGCCTGGGGAGCTGCTTCAGGGAGGGCACACAGGCTTTTCTCAGGAAACACATGGTCTGAGTTTGAATCTGATTGATCCAACCTTAGTTCACTTTTCAGCTTCCTCAAGCAGCTGCATAAGCCCTTTCTGTAATACTGAGGAGCAGTGGAGGGGAGAGGAAGGAGTTCTTGCACACCAGTGCATTCTGTGATAGACTCAGCGTGCAGCAGTTGTGTGATGGGATGTCAGTACCACTTGTTACCCACCTGCAGAGACATTACTTTCCCTGAGGTTGGTGAAGGGAGGAAGCCTCTCAGAGGCCTGGATGAAGCCTGAGCTAAGGCACTGCTGTCACTGTGCTCTGATTTCCTATTTCCCATTTTGTCAGATGAGGGGAGGAAAGCCAGCATTGCTTCTTTACTCAGGAATATTTTCTAGCTGTTTCACAGAGAGGTGATTCTAAATACAAGAGGGGGTGAGAAATGAAGGATTTCAGTAAGTAATTGTTCAATTTTGCAAACAGGACTAAAGCAGTTCTGGGCTGTGGGATACCTGAGTCAATATGGCCAAAGCAAAGAGCTCCAGTTCCAGAGCAAATAGCAGCAGGAGAATTGGGAATGCTGAGAGTAGAAGTGGCACTGTTTTGTTATTCACAGTGGCTACAGAAAAATTCACTGAGGAAACACCAAATGCAGAAAGCTGGAATTCAAACAGGAGAATGAAATCAAGATGATCCTGGAGAAATTACTGAGCTGCTTTGCCTGAAAGGGATGTGAAATCGTTGTCTCTTACCTCAGCAATAAAGTATCAGGGGTAACATAAGAAATACTCTCAGTTTGACCTAGACCTGTTACCCAGATACCAACTCTTCACTGTCTCATCCTGAATTCCCTTCTCTCCTTCAGGCAGTGGACAGACTATATTTTCTTTATCACTTCTAAGAAATGCCTTTTTTCTTTGTGTTCAGTGAGGTTTCTTATCTAGACTGTCATGCCTTCAAATCAAAAATATTGTAGCCTTCTCTCAGTGTCCTTAAAATTGGCATAATTCTTCCCAACCCTGACACGATTACAAATGCTGAAATCATCTTTCTGATTCTCATTTTGCCTGTTTTCCTGGGAACTCCTTCAAGTCAGGGCCTTCCTTTCACATTCTCCTGCTAAGAGATTATTTGGGTAAGATTAGACTGACCAAAAGAGGTAGGTGGTGAGGGGAGGAGATTGTCCTCTTTTTTGTCCCCCTCTGTCATCTCCCAGATGCATTTACATCTGAATAAATAACAGGGGACAAACTCTCCCTGGATACTGAAGTGGAAAAACTCACTATTGTGAATGCACCTTTGTCTGGTCTGCTCATGTGAAACACTTGTTTGGGGAACGTGTTGTTTGCCAGAAAGGGTCATGGCCAGAGCTGCTGTGCTTTGGGCAAGCCCAGGGTACAGGCAGAGTAGAGCTCAGCCCCAGTTCAGCACCCTCCCACCTATTGTACAAACCATGCAGCAAACCTCACTGCACACTGCTGTGTCTCCACCTCTGGGAGCCTGATGTTCTGCACCAAGGCCCAGCCCACAATGGGCTGTGTTCCACAGCTCATCTGGTGTCACTCTTAAGAAGCATCACTCAGCTGCTGGCAGTGTGATCCCTAAAAACAGTGCCTGATTTTGCATCTCTGCTGGCAGTGTGATCCCTGGAAACAATGATTTTGCATCTCTGCTGTCAGTGTGATCCCTAAAAACAATGATTTTGCATCTCTACTGGCAGTGTGATCCCTGAAAACAATGATTTTGCATTTCTGCTGTCAGTGTGATCCCTGAAAACAAAGCTTCACTTCGCCTCTAGGTCCTTTGGAACATTTGGAAGACTTACTGCCTGCAGATAATGAGGATAGGTGATGCTGTGTCCTGAGGAATGGGATGGAGGCAATGAACTTGAGAGATGAACAGCTCTGGGGTCAGCTGGGTGCTCCCACTGGCATTATCAAGTGGAGATGAATCAGACTCACTCCCCACTCAGGTGTGTTCCTGTGCAAGAGCTGAACCTCTCCATGATGCAGCATCTTCCAGATGCTGGGCCATCTACAAGATGCCCTCAGAGATGGGCTGAAGGGGAGACAAACTTTTAGGGGATTTTATTCAGTTCATCAATACTTGAAGGGAGTTGAAAGGAAAAGACATTTCCAGAAAAATTACTTTTCCTCACCAGTCAGTTGAATGTCATTGAAAGGTTCTGTCTGTTACCTCCAGGTGATTGGCACCTCCTGCTCAGAATTGAAGGAAACTCTCTGTTCATATTAACATAACTTTTATCCTTTTGTCACTTTTGAAGTCCCTGTGGACTTTAATTTTTGCTTTAGGCACGGTGAACTTTATAATAATTTCATTTGAAGAAAATAATGAAAGGGACTTGCCTGAGAAGTGTCATGTTTCCTCAGGACTCCTGGGTTCAATGACCAAGACCTCCAGTTGTCTTTCAACAATTCATACTTGGTTTTTGCTATGCATTACATTCTCTTTATGGATACTGGATATAAATGGTAAATATTCATCAGCTGCAGGAGCTGTGTTGCACTTCTTGCCATGCAGCTGCCCTGTTGTGGAAGGCAGAGTTTGAAGAGGGTGTGAAAGGTGTCACTGGAGGTGGTGGGACACAGGCAGTGACCTCCCATCTGTTGGGTCTCGTGATTTGAATGCAAGGGCAGGAGCACAGAATGGTTTTATTGAAGTGGCTTCTTCAGGAGCTGCAGTGGCAGGACAAGGGGGAATGGCTTTGAACTGAAAGAGGGCAGGTTTGGATGAGATGTTAGGAAGAAATTCTTCCCTGTGAGGCTGCTGAGGGCCTGGCACAAGGTACCCAGAGCAGCTGTGGCTGTCCCTGGATCCCTGGAAGGATGAGACAGGCCAGGCTGGACAGGGCTTGGAGCAACCTGGGATAGTGGAAGGTGTCCCTGCCCATGGCAGGGGTTTAGAAGGAGATGGTCTTTAAGGTGCCTTCCAACCCAAACCCTTCTGTGATCCTGTAACTGGATTATCTCTGATTCTGGGAACTACTCAGATGAGCAGTCGTGGTAAAATAATATTTTGCACAAGGAGCTTGCTTGAAATGGAGTAAGAACATGAGGAAAGAATATTTGGCTCTATGGCACTTTTAATTTGACTTCTAAGCAAGACAAATTAAAGGAAGCAAAAAAGTTCTCATAATGAGTACATCCCTGTTCCCTGATTATTTTCTGCAGATTACTGAGAACAAAATACGGCAAAAAAACTGAGAGTACCTGAAAATCACTCCACTGTCTGTAAAACTTATGACAGATACTTTTCATTTAATTCATTCAGGAAATCGATGTGTCTTACAGAATCATTTGACTGTGGTTGGCAGGGAAATGATAAATATACATGAAAACAGAATTGGATTAATAATTTTTGACAGGTAATACAATGCAGCTGTTGCTGAATGATATTAACAAGAGAAGGCATGTTAAGTCCCAGTGTCAGAGTAAGGCTAGGTGGTTCTAATGTCTGAATAAATTTCATGCTCTGACTGAAGACTCTGGATGGCAGATGGAGATGGACAATATAAAGTTCCATTAAAAAGTCCTTTGCTTTGCTAATTCCTGACTCCTTTACTGGCCAGGAGGCTGCTCATCGATCTTGGCAGGCTGAAATAGAATTTCCCCATTCTGTCTGCCTGAGCCAATACATTTCATTTGCAATATACTGAGTTATGAAAAAGGGGGAAGCTTCACCCTCCTGAGATCAGCATCCCAAAGAAGGCTGTGGTCATCTGGGCAGGGCAGCATCTCTCTTTCAGCTTCTTTCTTTCCCAAGTAAGACTAAGAGTTTTGGATTTCTTTCTTCCAGGTTTACAAAATTATTGTAAATTAATATGAAAGACAAAATTGTCTTTGTGAAAGACATCAAATTGGGGTTTTTGCAGCTTTACTCTTGTAGTTTTTTTGTTCACCTTCTTTTAATTTTCTTTTTTTTTTTTTTTTGTTGCCAACAAAGCATCTTGTTCTGCTGAAGGGAAGGAGGAGGGAATAAAGGTCCAAAGGGGGAGTGAAAGGTGGGATACAGGAATTTTAAAAACCTGGTTTTCAGACCAGTTACCCATTGCTGGATCCATACATTAAATCATAAACCAATGTGCTTTGAATCTTGATTTCAAGTACCTGCTTTCAACTTCCTAGAAAGATTTTGTGTAAACAAATTACCCAACAGAGATGAAAAAATGACTGGTTTTCCATGTTGGAAATGAAGAATTAAATACTCCAGGAGTTCAATCCATACAGCACTAAGAGCCTGCCAAATTANGGAGCAACCTGGGATAGTGGAAGGTGTCCCTGCCCATGGCAGGGGTTTAGAAGGAGATGGTCTTTAAGGTGCCTTCCAACCCAAACCCTTCTGTGATCCTGTAACTGGATTATCTCTGATTCTGGGAACTACTCAGATGAGCAGTCGTGGTAAAATAATATTTTGCACAAGGAGCTTGCTTGAAATGGAGTAAGAACATGAGGAAAGAATATTTGGCTCTATGGCACTTTTAATTTGACTTCTAAGCAAGACAAATTAAAGGAAGCAAAAAAGTTCTCATAATGAGTACATCCCTGTTCCCTGATTATTTTCTGCAGATTACTGAGAACAAAATACGGCAAAAAAACTGAGAGTACCTGAAAATCACTCCACTGTCTGTAAAACTTATGACAGATACTTTTCATTTAATTCATTCAGGAAATCGATGTGTCTTACAGAATCATTTGACTGTGGTTGGCAGGGAAATGATAAATATACATGAAAACAGAATTGGATTAATAATTTTTGACAGGTAATACAATGCAGCTGTTGCTGAATGATATTAACAAGAGAAGGCATGTTAAGTCCCAGTGTCAGAGTAAGGCTAGGTGGTTCTAATGTCTGAATAAATTTCATGCTCTGACTGAAGACTCTGGATGGCAGATGGAGATGGACAATATAAAGTTCCATTAAAAAGTCCTTTGCTTTGCTAATTCCTGACTCCTTTACTGGCCAGGAGGCTGCTCATCGATCTTGGCAGGCTGAAATAGAATTTCCCCATTCTGTCTGCCTGAGCCAATACATTTCATTTGCAATATACTGAGTTATGAAAAAGGGGGAAGCTTCACCCTCCTGAGATCAGCATCCCAAAGAAGGCTGTGGTCATCTGGGCAGGGCAGCATCTCTCTTTCAGCTTCTTTCTTTCCCAAGTAAGACTAAGAGTTTTGGATTTCTTTCTTCCAGGTTTACAAAATTATTGTAAATTAATATGAAAGACAAAATTGTCTTTGTGAAAGACATCAAATTGGGGTTTTTGCAGCTTTACTCTTGTAGTTTTTTTGTTCACCTTCTTTTAATTTTCTTTTTTTTTTTTTTTTGTTGCTAACCTCCCAGACCAGTTTTCCCTTGTGTGGGATCTTTTATCCCCAAATAATGCAAAGCAATCAGAACTCACTTTAAACTACCTATGAATTCCACCTGGGAAAGGATATTACGTGTGCTGTTTCTTACAAAAGACAGAGGGAGGTTGAGATAATCCCATTTTGACACTGTTCATAGAATGATGAGATGAAAACAATACAGGGGGAGTTGTTCTGTGCAAGGTGCTGTCTACAGCCAGCAGAAACAGAGCATCTCCATGAAGAACCTGCTGTCTGAAACTGCCATCTCAGGAGGTGGGGGGGGTGTTAGTTTTGGTTGTCTGCTAAAGGCTGAGAATTTCTGCAAGCAATGAAGTGACTGGGACATTGAAAAAGACCTGGTTCAATACTTTTTATAACAGTAAGAAGCCGCTAACACGAGGAGAGGCTGGAATTAATTGAACTGTTCAGCCGTAGCTCATCCACTGCTCTGTCATGAAACCATCAGAGCTGCCATTTTATTACTCAGCCAGGACCTGGGTGAATATTTTAGTGAGACAGAGGAGATAAAGAGGCAAGGAATATAATAGGTAGCACTGGAATTATACAACTCTTATTATAGCTTGTTTCAAAGATTATTTTAATTTAATTGATCAATTAGATAAAATTATATTCCACTGTGCTGCTGGCAGAGGCTTGGGTGGGTGCTACCAGAATTTGTAATGTCCATCATATCAGTCATAGATATCTTTAAAGTGATTTACATGATGGAAAAGAATGTTTTTAATTAGAGCATTACTCGTTATCTTTACAGGATTATTTAAACGAGCACTGGGAACGGTGACTTGATAATGTCCCTGTAAGAAATAATCTGCCAAGTGTACAACCCATAGATCCTGAGATAGACACATTTTGACTGACTTTACAGCCTCACACATCCACCTCTGCAGTGATTAGAAATAAAATCACATCAGGAGGCTAACCTTCATGCTCAGGTTTAATTGCTACCAGTTAGAAACTGATTTTTTTTTACCGTGTGAGTTGTTTTCCCCTTCTTCTTGTCATATTCATCTTTATTCTTTCAACACATAGCAACAATTTCAGCATAATTTACTCGTGGTAGGCTTTTAATAACATAGTATTTAAAAAGAAAGAGACTTCTTGTTCACAGTTCTCTGTAATCTGGACAGATTCTCCCTTTGATTTGATAACTTTATAGCCTCTTCCTTTCACCACCTTCCACTGCTGAGTGATCTTGATACTCTGGACAACTAAAATATGGAACATTTTCTCATGCTGCTCTTGAACAGAAATGGCATCTCTCAGTGTGGTTTCAAAGCCTTTCTGAACAGAGCTTCAGCAGTCCTGTGTGTTAGGAAAACATCATCACCAGGCAAACATCATCATCAGGCAAATTACTTGTATTCAATTAAATGAAATGTTTTCAGAAAGTATCTGATTTTTTCTAGCAATGCTTTGTCCTTTATTCACAGAGAACAGCCCAAACTCTCTTTTTGCCCAGCTTTTAATGTCACCTTCTTTAGGTTTTGTGTCTAATAAATGCCACTGTTTTGCACATGCACGTTTGACAAGAATGAAAAAGGCTTTCTTCAACTTCTCCCCAAGAAAGAAAAAAAAAACTGGTCTAACTAATCCTAATTCTGGCAGTCCTGCTGAAGCAGACACTTGCCTTAAATAGCACAAAAAGTGTGATAAACATAAAGATGGATCTCTGTGCTCTGGGTGACTGGTGCCAGTCAGATGCTGGCCAGGCTTTGCTGCCTGAGAGCAGTGGGAAGAGGAGGTGCTGAGCACTGGGACACTTCTGGAGGGCTGAAATCTCCCCTGGCCTTCAACTCTCCGTGCTGTGCTGGCTCACTCCCAGGAGCACAGAAGATTGATGTTTTCTGGTAGCTCTCTGGAAGCATCCAGCTGGGTAATAGGGAAGAGGTTCTGCTCAGGAACTCGTGTGGTGTGTCCTGTGCTTGCCGTTTGTGCTGTAACGAGGTGAGTTTCTCGCCAGGCACGCAGCACAAACGATGGGCTGCAGTCTGACTGCCCCCTGCCAAGCCCTCCAGGGGCTTGTGTGGCGTGCAGAGAGGATGCAAAGCAGGGCAGGGTTCTGCCATTTGCCTGGTTTGTAGATGTTGATGTGGTCAGGGTGAAGGGAGAATTGCCAGAGCACAGCAAGGCAGACGCCTGCTGCCTCCAGTCCCCTGTGTGTTGTGTGTGTGTGACCTGTAACCTGCAGCCAGGGACCTCCTCTGGGTCTGTGACACTCAGGGAACCTGTACAGATGTTGGGACCCTCCTGCATCACAGGGAGCCCAAACTCCATCCTAGGGTATCAGCAATCCAAATTGCTGAGCCTGTCTTTTCTGATTTCAAGGGTTTTTTGGTCATTTGCCTTGCACAGAGTAAAGCAAAGGACTGCACGAGCCAGACTTGGGCTAATCTAGCTGTGATCTGTCTTGATGAGGTGTCTGCATACTGCTGGGGCTTCTGGGGCAAAAATACACATTTCTCCCCAGTTTGTTCAGCTTTCAGTATTTTTCCAGGGAGAACAAGATGGGCTGAGGAGAAGAACCTGAGGGTGAAATTTTTTGTAACAAATGTTCTGCATTTGCTATGTGGTGTTGTAAAACAGGACAGGCATTTGCAAGTAGGAAACTGAGATAGGGGAAAACCTAGAGCAGATGTCTGTGCTTGTTCTGCAGGTCTACAGCAGCTCCAGGAATCTGTATTAGTTTTCATGAGTCCTGTGCTTTAACCAGACCTTGCTGGTTTAATGCTGAAGAAGAGGCCCTGCAGGAGCTCCTGTCACACTCTTTTTTTGGGGTGTTACTGCTCAGCTCTTGTCTCACACTTTCCCTGAGCTATTAGCAGGAATATAACCTGGAAGGAGACTCCAGGAGAGCAGCCTGTGCCTGCTGAGAGCTGCAGGAGCAGCCAGGAGCTGTGTCTGCAGCACCATTCCCTCCCCAGGCCCCTCACCTTGTGCCAGTCCTACACTGAGTAAAGGCTCAGGCCAGGTCATGCCTAATTATGAGGTGAGTGTCCCTTTTGATTAAATCTGGTGCTTGCTAAAGGCTTCAGGCAAAGCATGAGATATGCTGGGACCCTGAGAAAAAGAAAACACCCAAACCCCCCTCATGTCCATCTTTGAAATGATATGAGTAGTGTATCTGATTTATGAAAAATGTATAAATGTGACTTGGGAACAGCTTGTGCTTTCACACTAAATAAAAGGAGAAGACAGAAGAGGGAACTTGAATGTCTGTGAGCATACTCATGTATACAAATGACTGTCATAAATCTTTTTGCATGATTGCTTTGCTTTGTGGCATCTCTTTGGGGATTTCTGCAGGGGAAAAAAAGCCCCACAGTTTGGGAAACTGGAAAAAAAATTGCAGAAGAAAATGGATTTGCTGATATAATTATGCAATTCATCTAGAACATATTTGGTCTGCTAATCAGAATGGAAGGGGAAAGCCTAGGCAGTGCTGTTGGTTTAAGGGAATTGAATTAAAAGACCAAACATCCTGGGTGAGACTGCTGCAGCCTCAGGAGGCAGGCCTGGCTCTGGGGGGAGCTGGAGACAGAGCTCTCAAACCCTGCTGGTGTCTCATGGCTGAGGAAAGGCAAGGCTTTGTTCTGGCAAGGTGGGCTGGGGAGCAAAGAGATCCCTCAGCTGGCAGAAATGTGCCTTGATGTCGGTGCTCGTTCACACTGGCACAGCGGTGGTGCCAGCACCCCCAGTGTGGCTCTACAGTCACTGCCCCATCAGCCTGGGGCTCAGGGAGCGGCAGAGGGACCTGGGAGGGCTCATCTGCCCTGGGGATTCGTGCTGCCACGGCCACGAGGGAGCCTGGCCCCAGCTGAGGCTCCTCTCTGCCCTGCTGAGTCCCTCAAAGCATTGCTGCCCCTTCTCTGCAGGCTGGAGGGTGATTCTGAGTGATCCTTCTGGTGTGTGAGGCAGGACAAAGGGAATGGGATCATTCAGAAGAAGAAATGAGCAGAAGGACAATGAGAAATAAACAGCAAAATTGTTCATGCCCTACTAATGTGGTCAATAGCTGAGCTTTTCCAGGAAAGCTCCATCTCCTGTGGGGGGGAAGGTCTTCCTCAGCAAGGAAATGTGGCTGGCAGCTCTGTGCCTTGTTCCTGCCTCTGACTGTGCATTCCTGATGTTGCCCTGAGCTGTAAATCCAACTGTTGCTTGCATATAATCTTACTGGGGGCCAGGGCATACCTGAGAGGTCATTAATAGTTTGTAAAGGAATGCCTGTTAGTTGGCTAGGCTTTTGCATACTTGTGAAATAGTTAAATAATGTAGAAAGAGTATTAATAGTAATAAATAATATTAATTATTAAAAAACCTATTAAAGCTACGATAAAGTGTCCCTCAAAAGTATATTTGGATAGCAAAGAAGGATTTACTCTGAGGCATGGAAGGCTTTTTGGAAAGCTTGGTGGATGTGGTTTCCTTCCTGTGGCAGAACAGCTGAGAGCAGCACTGGTGCTGGGCCCTCCTGGCTGTCCTGCAGTGAACAGTGAACAGCAAGCTCAGCCAGGCTGATGTGCCCTGTCCCCCTCACATCACCCATCTGCCTGCACAGCCCCTGGGCCACCTGCACAGCCCCTGGGCCACCTGCACAGCCCAGCCTCCAAGACCCTCAGCACCCTCACACCACAGCTGCCTTCAAGGCTTGAAGAGCAGCTCACACTTGCAGAAGGTGGAACTCCAGAGAAACTCTTTGAAAGAGCAGCAACCCCTTGGAAATGCCACTGCCTTTCATTCAGTTGTTGGACTGCCATGGAAAAGGGAGGAAAAGCAAAGATTGCAGCAGAGCTGCTGTTAGTATGGGGGAAGCAAAATTCTCGGCTCCTACGTGCTGCTGTGGTTTTATTTTTTTAAGGAGCTACTTATACTGAAAGCAAAAATCATTGTCTTTGATAGATATTTGTTCCTTGCAGTTGAAAGCCTCTTGATTTTGAAAGCCAGTAGAGAGTCCCTTTGCCTTCCTTCAGAGAGTTTTTGAAGTAACCAGCGAGATTCATGTTAAAAAGGGAACCACAGGACCTGTTCTGTGGTTGTCTCATGCTGTGCTCAGTTCCTCCATCCACAGCATTTGCTCTGGCAGCTCCCAGCAGAGCCAGGCCTGGGCTCACTCTGTTAGCACAGGCAAGCAGAGCAGCCTTGGTTCATCTACCAAGGCATTTATCTGAGACTTTAAATTCTCCTCAGAGTCCCAACCACAGCTGTTGGAAATCTGTCTCCTCTCTGGCAAAAGGAGCACAGCCTCTGGAGGACCTGAGTCAGGACAGACACCCTGTGAGCAGCCACCTCGTGTGGGAAGCAATATTTTGGCCCTGAGGCTTTTGCTGAAGGGAGGGAACCACATCCCAGTGCTTTGCAGAACAGAGTAACAGAAGAGAGGGTGGGATGTATCTTGCTGTAAATGCCATTCTGTACTCTTTTGAAATAATCTTTGATAACTCAGAGAAAGGTGCAGCTGTGCCTTTCACTGAACAGCAATGAGTGTGGCAGAAACTGCTTACCCCTACTTATGCAGGCTTTTCTTTTACATTAATAGCCATCTCCCTCCCTGGCTGGGCTGCCCAGGGCTCACTCAATTCCTGTGCTCAGCAGCCAGGATGGAAACTGTGCCACCAGCAGTTCTTGCTGCTGTCATCCAATTTTCCATGGGGTGTATAACATCAGCAGCTGGATGCAGCACGATTTGGTGGGTTATTTCCCTGTGCTGGGATCTGTCTAATCTGCCCTTTCCTCAGGCCTCCCTGCATTATTGGAAGCCAAGTCTGCTGCAATTTTCCAGGCAGAGGTTAATGGGATAGATTAGCATTTTATTACTGTGATTATCTTATTGTTCTTTGTGTGACACTGACCTAGAGTTTGAAGTGCTGCATAAAACATAAAGGAGACATGGGAGTCCCACTCATAAAAATGATCTTTAGAGGAGTGCAAGCCTGCTCCTGCAGGCACTGGGGAGGCAGTGTGCTTGTTCCCATTCTCCTTCCCAGGCTGTTACTGGCAGCATGGTGCTTGTACCAGCTTTCTCCAGCAAAGTGCCTTGTCTGTGCCTCCTCAGAGGTAGATGAGGCATAATTAGGAAGGGAATTTAAAAGGTTTCAGCAGGAATTTTCTAAAGCTCCCAAGTCATTAAGGAATGCAAGCAACAAAGAAATGGAGTGACCTTTGTGCTCTTGAGGCCAGAGATGCTTCTGAAATCCCATTTATTTCTGCTTGGGGCCTGAGACAGCCACTGTCAGTGGAGCACACTGGTCTCTGCTCCACACAATGTTTATCCTTGCTGGCTTGCACAGGCTCTGGAGGATACTTCACCACTGTTTCCCTTGGGATGTACCCCTGTGTGCTTTTAAATCTTACTTGTAGCAAGACATGTCTGGAATTCCTTGTGCCAGTGCTGGGAAAGGTGACACCTTTGAGCATGGAAGCTATTATTTCAAATAACAATGAAAAATCTGCCCCCAGTCAGATATGAGTTTCTCAGCAGTTTGAAGCACTAAGTTGAGTTTTAATTATGGAGTTAAGAGCCTGACTGTTTCAGGGCTGACTACATTTTGGTGTCTTAGCATAATACCATAAACTAAATTTTATCTAGTGAGTTATCAGACAGTAAGATCTCATTAAGGATGAACTCTTTACCCCACAAAAGCCTGCAATGGCATTTGTGTGGTTTCCCAGACTGTGAATCATCCTGTGATGATACTGCTGGCTCTGCTGGAGACTGGATAGAGACTGCTCCAAACAGCAGCTGGGTGTTTGAAACTCACATCAGATACCTCTGCCCTCTGTTCTTCTCAGAAGGGAGTCAAAGGAGCCAACTAGGGAAAAAAATAATTTAAAAAAACCCCATTATTTGAAAAACAGCAACACTCAGTGTGCAGAGTGACTCTCACAGACCATTCCATGGCAAGCAATGGTTTTCAGGCCCTTTTAGACATAGAGTCTGGAAATCTACCAAATGTAAAGCCATTGGACTTATTTCCCATTGGATTTCCTTCCATCTGTGGACAAAAAGTGCAGAATCCACCCAGGAAAAGCAGCTGAGTTTTGCATAGGTTCAGATGACTGTGCAGTGTCAGGGCTAAAAGAGAATATGACCCCATATTTCCCTGTGGGAGACCAGAGGTGATGAAATAGGAATTGGTTGGTCCCTGGTTTTGCCTTGCTAAGCCAAATGTCCTTGTGCTTTCCCTCCAACCCTCTGCCTCCAGGAATGCTGTGGGCTGGGAAGAAAAACCTGCCAGAGAAAGGACTCAACTCTGCAGCAGATAAAGCTGCAGCTGTTGATCATGGATGCAAGAGGGATTATTTTTTATTCTTTTAAACTTAGATAAAGCAATGGTTGTTTTCCTCTAATGAAGAAGATTTGTCTTTTCACTGATCCTCCAGCCTCCCAATCAAGGGTTTTTTTTTTTTTGCCCTGTTTTTAATTATTGTTTCTTCCCCCTTTTTTCCCCTTGTGCAATCAACAACAACAGACCAGGTCTACAGCAGTTTGATGTTTATAAAGTGGTTCAATCATAGCTTCACTTCTGGGCAGGAGTAAATAAATTCATCAAGCAGTTGATGCTTTTGCACTGCTGTTATGATAAATGTTGCCATCAATTATACCAGTATGCTCAGACTGCAAGGAGCAGAACTAGCTGCACATGCTGCCTGAGAGGAATGACAACAAGACAATACATGTTCCCTCTCTTTATGCTTTGTATTCGCAAGCACAACTCTCCAATTACACTAATTTGTTTGTTTGGATTAGTCAATGGATTAAGAAATGTTTTTAGTTAACACTGGAGCATAACACACATTAATATTTTGGCAAACATGATATAATTCTCTGTGTTGGGCTGGAATCAGGGTTGTCTCTGTGGTGCTGGAGCTTCACCAGCTCCATGCCTTTGAGGGAGCAGACACCCCTGTGGCTGGGACCTGCAGCTCCAGGATGTCACCAGAGTGGGATCAGGTACCTGGCAGCATTTGAGAATCACCTGGCTTTGGATTCCTCTAGAAAAAATAGTACAGTCCCCTTACTGAAGGTGTTTGTTCATTGATGGTTCTCAGGAGGTCAGAGGGGGTAGTTTTTAGGAGATGTGATGCTGTTGTATCTCAGAACTGGCAATAATGAAGCAGTAAATGGCTTTTCTTTGGTTACAGCATTGGTTCCAGTGCTCTCTCTGGCATTCCTCCATGGTGTTTTGCAGATTCTTTGCATGATGTGTTTGCAAGAGATTTGTTAGACTAGCAGATAGCATGTTGTAAAACCTAAACCATATTTAACATTATTTAAGATGTCCTTTCTTTGATCACAAACTGTGAAGTTGAAGCCTTGCACGAATTGAAGGAAATTAATTCAACAGAGAGTTCCCTTTCTTCCTTTGAAATTAATAAACAGCCAGCTCCTTTCAGAATTGGACATTGTCACTAAAATACCAAGAAAAAAGTGCATCTTACAGCTCAAATTAGAAGTAAACATACAGCATCTGCTTCTTGTGGCCCAGAGTTCAGCATGTTTATTTGATAACTGGAGTTTTAAAATTAAGCAGGCAGATATGGCCCCATATAAATGGCTGGTGAAGCATTCATAAGGTGTAGTTGAGATTCCTAGATTACCTGCATGCAGCAATTAAATCCAGAGCAGGATTCTGTCTGGGGTGTGCCATCCCAGGAGCTTTATTTGCCATGTCTGCTCTTGTCTTTACCTCATTCATTTGCTGATCAGATGCTACAGTGGGTGGCTGTGCCCTGTTTTGTGTGACTGGGAATGGAGATGGGGCATATCAAATATCTCTTTAATGAGCACTACTGGCATGAATTTCAGATCTTCCTGCAGGTCAGATTTGGGTCAAGAAATACACAATTCTTAGCATAGGATCAAAATCAAACTTCCCTTTCTGTGCCTCTGAGGAGACAACATAAATGACAACCTGCTCTGTTTAAACAGATGTGATGTTCTTGGCCAAAACAAAACAAGAAGATCTAAAATGCTGCAAATTGGTGTTACTCTAGGAGGTGTGAGCCAGGGATGAGCCCAGCAGAGCAGCCCTGAGCAGGGCCAGAAATCCCTGGGTGCATGAGGCTGTGGTGAGCACAGGGAATTCGTGCAGCAGGCTCAGCCCCCTTCCCTGGTCCAGCCAGGACCAGCAGTGACTGCAAGGGAGGCTCTGTGAGGAGAGGAGTGGAGTGCAAGTTCTCAAACTGGGAGTGGGATCCTCTGCACATCACACATCACACATCACACCCAGCAGTGAGCTGGGCTGGTTTGTTACAGGGCAGCACGTGGGCCATGGGCACTGGAGCATGAACTGGAAAAAGCAATATGCAACACCCTCATTAAACACAGAAGGGAGGAAGGCTGGACCCTGTAATCTCTTCTGCAGAGAACAGTCGTGCCAGAGTTTGTAAATGACATTTACAAATGATCAGAGGAGTGCTGTGCTAATAGCATCCCAACAAAACAATCCTCTGGAAGATAAGAAATGGGTTTCAGGTCCTCAGAGCTGTTCTTTGTCTGCAGCAAAAGGATTTTGTCTTTTTAGCATTTCTTCCAAGGTTACATCTCCTTATGGAGAACTCAGGCTTTCAACCAGCAGAGTTCTGGGTTTCCAGAGAAGGTGTTTTTGTGTGTTTGCAGGTTTCCACAAGTAACAGATGCAATTCTGTGAGGATAAAGCGTCTGATTTACAGTGAGTGCTAAGGGAGCAGTGCAAGTGTCCTGTGCTGCCCCAGGCTCAAAGGCTGCCCTCTGTATGGGATGGGCACCCTGCTTTCCTCAGGTGGGACAGGTGGGCAGCAAGCAAGTGAAGGTCCTGACTGATTTTTCAGGTTAGAAAAGCCCATTTACACATTCATGGGCTTCTGCACGAGTGCACAGTGCTGGGGTTTTATGATCAGAGCCAATTTGGAAAAGGATTTTCTGATCCCTGATGTTACAATGATGGATTCTAGGATTCAGAAATAAAACAACTGCATTCCACTGCCCCCAGCTCTGGGCTCCTCAAAGTGTTGTTGCTTTGGTGGACACAGATTTTGTTTGCATGAGTTCATTTGCACCCTCTAATTCCTCACTTTTGTTTGTAGAATATTCTGAGCTAACCAGTCTGATCCTGGTGTAATTGTAATTGGTCAGAATGGTGACACATGAAAAAGAAAGAAATCAATCAATCTGATTTTGAAGAGAATTCCTTTTTCTTGAGTGAATTGTCTGTGGAGCCAGAAAGTGACAACTCATGTAGGTGGTCTTGCCATGAGTTTATGGAGGGGTTTATGGGATGTTGCTTCCCAGACAGACCA
>VZRX01005929.1:0-33719 GCA_013398075.1 Notiomystis cincta
GTGGAAAATTGAGAGGTGGGAGGTCTCTGTCCAAAAAGAGGGCACAGGACTCCAGACAGTCTTATAATTACTGAAGATAAGGAAAGACTGACTTTCCCAACCTGCTGCCTGCATTTTACCAGTGCAGCTCTGGCTGCAGCTGGCCTTCTCTGCCACAGCAGCGCACTTCTGGCTTTTGGTCAGCCTGCTTTGGAACAGGCTGCTCACCATCCCCTTTTCTGAAAAATGTTTGTTCAGCTAGCACTACTGCATAGGGCTATTGCAGGCCAGGTGAAATACCCAGTGACACTTGACTCTTGCCCTTTTTAAACTCAGTGAGGTTTAGTTCCTTCTCTTGCCTGTCATGGAACCTCTGAACAGCAGCAATTGTAATCTACCTGGTAACAGGCACTGCTCTTGCTGGAAGCAGTTGCTCTGAACAATCAGGCTCCTTACGTTTGCAGAAGCAATAAAGCTGACAAAATGTATTGTTTGATGCCCTTTGCTCTGAGCATGAGACACGCTCAGATGAGCAGCATTCTGAGTGTCTTATGAACACAGAACTGATGCCTCCATTGTCTTCTCTGGGTCTGGGCTGCTCCTGGCAGCACCCAGGATTCACAGGCCCCGTCTGACTGGTTTGGTCAGTGCCAGAGAGGGTCACCAAGAAGTATCTCAGCCACAGCACAGACCTCAAACAGACTTGAACAAATAATCCTCACAACACACAGGGACAGAGCAGGACACACACTGACATTGAACAGAGACAACAGGAAATGTTCAGTTCAACAGTGCTGGCAAAGTTCATATCAGGAATGTTTAATCATTCTATATTACAAGAAATCCTGGGACAATCCATCCTAATGGAAATCCTTTCTAAAACTTTGTTCAATTACAGATCAATGTCTCCATCTGACACCAAATGGAAATAACTTTTCTTGAAATAACAGTTTCTCATCACATAGGAATTCTCATTTGTTTTTTTAAAACCAGTACTCGTCTAGTAAGATTAGTGTAATTTACTGTCAAGAAACATTTACCATGATTTCTCATGAGAGTTTAAAAGGGAAAAAAAGTTTTGTCACACCATTATTCAAATAGATAAATCTTATGGCACATTTCAAAGGCTGACTTCAAAGCAATTTTATGTAGATCCTCTTTGTAAACAGTTACAAATAACAGGCATGACACCAATATGACAGTTTCAGTATTTAATATTTAATATCCAATTTAAACATAAGTATTCAAAAGGAAATATTTTTACACTATTTCAGTAGTCACTTAGCTCAATAGCTGGCTGCAATAATCCATAAAGTTTTCAAGAACTGGATGGAGCTATAAGCACAAAAACTCCCATTTTAAATTAATGCATGACAAAGTTCCACTGCAACCCTCTGAAAAGCAAAGGGTTACATTAAAAGAAATTCAGACACTGAAGTACATTGAAATGTATTGTGTCTTACAGTAGAGTTTCTTACTCTACTGGTCAGAAACATGATGGTAACTTCAAAAGGCACTCTGAATTAAACTACAGTAACCCCGGTCTACAAGCATTTTAGAAGTGGAGTAGAAAAAACCAAAACCCTATACTCATATAAATTGCTTTTATCTCTGTCCTAGCCCCAGAGCAGTCAAATTATATTGCACTTTTAAAATATTCTGTGTAGGCTGTGATAAAAATCTAATATTTACACATTGTGTTTGTTGAAGAACAATGCATTACTATGTAAAATATTTTAAGAACCAAGTTTTAACACTTATTCTTGTATTAATTAATATAACAGGAAGCTACATCAAATTTTTTTCCTTAGATCCTATTCTAGAAACATTTTTGGTCCTTCCTTCAAAAATTTTGTTATGCGGCAATTCATGTTCATAACTGGTATCAATACTTGCCTGAAATTGCAGTAGTTAGAATATTTAAATAAATAAATACATAATTTTCTAAAGAAGCAATAGCTTTGGAGTTCTGTAAACAAGCTGCTGTGGAAGGTCTGTAACAAGACTCAATTTGGCATGTTATGACTTTAATTGGCAGCACCTTACAATTATACAAGCTCTGCCAGGGTAGGAAACAGTTTGGTAGGCACATCTTATAAATCAGTCTGGGCAACAGCCCAAAAAATACTGATTGTTTTCTAGGCCATATGAATAAATAAAAATTGTTAGAGTAACATGATCCACTGAAACCAAAAATTACATTTATGTGATCCATTGGGGGGGGGCAGGGGGAAAGAAAAGTAACTCTATACTTTTTAAAATACCATCTAAAGGAAATGAACAAGCCATAAATGACTGTATCATAACCAAGATGTACAGGACACAAAGGTTGGCAGAATAAAATGAGCATTATAAATTCACAGAAATACTGATCTACAGGACTAGTATCTTAGCTGCATCTCACCAGAAGACAGTAATCATTCATTTTTCAATCCAAATTTGAAGAAACATTCTCAGTCTGTGTTTGGTAAAAGAAATTCAGTGCAAAGCACCAACTCTGATCTTTGATGAAATTTTGCTGACATCTAGGTCACACTACATTCCTGTTAAAACATGAGTGGCAATATAAAATAAAAATAACATGCACAGTTGAGCCATTTACATATAAATTTACGCATATGCATGATCTAGAAATTCAAATGACGTCAGGAGGTCTCATAGGCTATGTTGGATACATTTCATATAGTACAGTTGTAGTTTACATGTTCAATTACATGACATGCCCCAAGTGTTCTGTGTGCACACCCCTGTGCTTTTCTGGAGCTTTTTACTCTGTACTGAATAGCTACCCTTTGGTTTTCATCACTGAAAACTGATGGTTTAGGAGAGCAAGGAAAAACTACTCACAGGCTTTTGTGGAAAACACAGGATGTGCTCTTTAAGATTGTTATTAATTGGTAAAATGATTAACTGTTTCTGTTTAAAACCAAGAAGCAAGTTGGTTATCTTGCTGTTAGGAGACACCAAGAGCTGTCACAATATCTAATCTAAATGCCTACTCTGTGTAGTTAATGGAGACTGCCAAGGGCAACTGCAAACCCTTCAATTCAGAAGCCCAGCCTTTCTGGCTGCCCATAGAGACATGTTTCTGAATTTGCTAATGAAAATGCCTTTCCTCCCAAGTAGAGACTTAAAGAAACATCCAGTGCTAAACCAAATTAAACCTCTGTCCCACCACTAATAAGCTGCATACCTTGCAAGTGAAGGTCAATGTTGTTTGAGAGGAAGCAAATAAAAATTAGTATCAAGAATTAATATAGCTCATTAAATAACTACACAAAGCGATGTGTCCCGAAGTTAAACAGGTAAGCTGCAACTGTACTGTATCATACACAACAAAGTTAATTGTAACTGGGCTAACAGCCACATCTGCCTTTTTCTTGCTCCTCATTCAGTTGTTCTGTAGAGCTGTGCCCATTGGAGCGCACCACCCCTTCAGGGATCCAGGATTTATCCACACACCGTTCCATGCGCTTCATTATGAGGTCAAGCAGAGTTTCAATGGCTTTGCTTACATTGTTCCCATTTGCTGCACTGGTTTCAAAATATGGGATTCTGCAGGAGACAAAAAGTATAACCTTACATCACACAGTTGTCACTCCCAGGAGAAGAAAAACACCACAGGATTACTGCCACATACTTAGAAATCACACTAAGACTGTCACTGCTACTACACAGCAGAGAGACACTAGGTGGTCAGTGATCTGAAATGCAAAAAAAATTAATGAAATGGGTGGTGGAAGGTAGGACAGAAGGGCAAACACTAATGGAGCCCACAATTTACAGAGACACTTGTCAGCATGAGTTCCCAAGGTTGTGCTCCTGAGGTCTCCTTTTTTAAACTCCTTTCCCTGAAAGAGATGCAGTTACTCCAGAGCTGGTGTGCACAGAACTCACTAAGGAGAACACTTGTGCACTCAAGGACATATAATTGCAGGAGAAGGAATGCTGCTATGGCCATTCCTCTGCAGGCAAGGCACTAAAGACTCACAGTGTGGTACACTCTTATCACTACAGAAGGTGACTTTCTTCTATTGCCACCACAACTCAACTTCCTTACATAAAAGAAGAAATCTCAGTGCTCAGACCACCTATGCCTTTGTCAAGAAAAGTTTCTAACTGGTTTCTAAAGTACATTGCTTGTTTTCTTTATTGCTGTGGATCAGGATGTTCCACTGCGGGTTCATAGGCTGTGGCCTTCTGTACTTAGTGCTACAGCAGCTGCATTTGTGTTACTGCCCAGGAAACTGATACCATCACTTCAGAATTTTAAGTATTTCCTACTTCACTTGCAAGACCCAGTGAGTGGCCAAAGTATCTTACTGTCTCTGTGCAGGTCTCTTGTGATCTGATTCAAATACCTCACATCCGTAGGACACCCTTCCACTGAAGGGAGTGTTCACTATCTCACACTTCAGTTACCAGAACACTTCACTGCAGCAGGATTTACCTTGCCTCCCCTCAGGAGAAGTGACTCCTAGCAGCCATCCTGTCCCACCTCTGCAGGGCAGAGAACTGCCTACAGATTGGATGTGATCCACAACCTTGACTTTTAGCTCACTATTCCTAAACTAAGTTGCATTTTCAGCCACAAAGATAAGTACTTGATAAATTATTTTCAGAAGTCAAATGCAAAGAGATTTAAGATATGGTCACATGCCATCTGCTGCTGAAAACTTCTTGCTCCTTCACAAGCAGCTCGTTAAAGTACCACATACACTTGCTGTTGTCTGTGTGACATGGACTTCAAACAAGCATTTCCACAGGAGAAGGAAAAACTAAGAAGGTATTACTGCACTAAATCCATTTCTCTCTCATACACATATTGCTTCTGATTTGCCTCCAATGATTCTTCGAGGCCAAGGTAAGTTAATTTGTGCCCAGTAAATATCATGGCACAGTAGAAGACCTGCAGAACAAGGCAGCTTGCACCTAGGAGCCAGTGTTCACACTACGCCTGTCTTGTGGGCTTTACTTTGGAGCAATTCTACTCAATCCCTCCAGACTGAAAGTGGATTACTGGTTGGAACACATCATTTAACTTGTTTTCAGTTGAGAAGGAATTCAGTTCATGTGCTAGAAAATTGCTCCATTATGTGAATGCATCAGATTATTTCCTTCAGAAGTGCATTTCTGATTCTCAGTTAAATGCAAATGTAATCCAAAGATGAGCCCCATGAAAGAGTTAAGGGAGTATAGAAGTACAAATTAATATCTGATAGGAACAAAGATTTCACACACTTCCTTCAGAGGCACATGACCTGTGCCTGCCAGGAGAGGAAGGGCAAGGCTACCCTGTATTCCTACTGGTCTGACTCAATTTTCAGACTCCCTGGGAGCCTGTGAGAGTGCAGATGTCTCAGCACAGGTAAGAGCAAACAAGTGACCCCATTATTCATCACCTGCCTTTAGCTAAATTCTCTCTCTTATCAAGAATGTTTGTGAAAATTTACTCTGTTCACTGCCAAGCAAAGATGAGCTAATCTCCAGTGCAAGATTATTGCAATACTAAGTATTTATTTTTAAGCAATGCAGAAAATATTAACCTCAAACAGAACAAAATATATCATACCAGCCAGTTAAGCATTCTAAAATGTTTATTCTCACAATAACCTTTCAGTATACAGGAAAAAGCATTACAGAAAATATCTCATTCTGCTCTAAGCACAGAAATAATTGGAAGAAAGTTACTTACCCATATTTTTCTGCAAGTTCCTTAGCCTCTTCTTCCTTCACCATCCTTTGGTCCTCCAGGTCACTCTTGTTTCCACATAATACAATGTCTGGATTCTCACAATATGCATGCATTTGTAGCTGACCTGGCAGCACAGAAAGTGGGGTCACAACTCACAGGCACACACAGCTCCCTAGGAACACTACCACAAAAAAAAAGCATGTTCCCTCTTAGCTCACAGCAGTTCTGCACTTGCACTGAGGAGCCAGGGAACAGCTGGGCTTCCACTGTCACATACCCAGGGAAAAACCCAGGGAAAGAGAAGCCTGGGAAAGTCAGCAGAGAAACTTTTGTATTTGCAGCTTAAGGAGTTACACTTGCTAAGCATCTACAGTGAGCTGCCAGGAAAGGATCTGCTTCCCTCTCCAGATGGATGATGCAGTTTGGGAACTCCTTTGACCTGATATACCAGCCAAGTAACATTTGCCTTCCATTAAGTTTTGCTGACAAAGCTTCAGGTGAGTCAAAATACTTTTGCATAGGCTTCCCACACACTTAAATTACTGAACAGCACCAGAGCCAGGGATAGGATGTTGTCTCAGCTTTCTTTTATATAGGTTAAGATTCAAGTTCAGTAGGCAAAGCTGAATTTCAGGTGAGCCCTAGAAGCCATCACCAGGAGCTAGAACAATTATGAATACAACATTTACATTCTTTCACTAAGAAAACCATAAAAACCAGTATTTTAAGTTCTATTTCTCAGTGAGACTATATTTACAAACATAATCCCCCATTCCACCCATGCAACAAAAGAAAGGAAAAAAGAAAAAAAAAAAAAAGCCATACTTATCCAGTTCCTGACATTCAGAAAACTTTGCTCATTTGTCAGATCAAAGAGCAGAAGAAACCCCATGGCATCTCTGAAGAAAGCAGTTGTCAAGCTACGAAACCTAGACCAGCAAAGTAAAATTAATTTGCTCATCTGACAAGTTACTTGGAAAACATAATTGCTTACAGTCATAGAAGAACTGAGGTAACTTAAGACTGAATTAACCAGAAGGAAATATTCATCATTGTTTTGCTGAGACAGGGACTGTGTAAGAAAAATTGCTAACATTACTGTGGCCTAATCAAGGCCTAAGGTGTCAAGGAGACTTGAGTATGAGAGCTTTAAACAGTCCTCTACTATAAAGCATGCCTTGATCACGAATCATAAATTAAAACAATAATGAAACTCTAATTTTGAACAAAAATTTATCCCCTATACACATCAGTCTTTGAATTTAAGACTAATAACTATAAGGATGCTAGTCTTTTGATAGGCCAATAGAAAAGAATCCTTTGAGATGCTTTTACCTGTCTGACTTTCCCAAGACATATTTACAGAAACTTAAGGAGAACTTTAAAAAGAAAAGCTTTTAAAGTATCTGTATGGGCTGGCTATGAAAAAAAAAAAAAAGACTAAAAAGCAAGAACTAGAGGGTTTGTGTTCTACAGTTGTAAATGACAGAGATTAATGGATGCTGCTATGAAGCTTTCCATCCCTGTTAGAGTAAGCTGCTGTTGCCATCTTGAGCCATACCGTTCCTGCCCTGCAGTGTCCCAGAGCTGAAGATGGATCCTCTGTCCTCTGCCACCAACACCATCCGGCCCGTTGGGTCTGTACACCTGACAAAGGTAAAGTTGCAAAACTGTTACCAGCTGCTACAGAGCACAAAATAACTCATGTTTAAAGTCATTACATGCAGCAAAGGTAGCACTACTGATGCACAGATCCCAACTCCAACTCAATCCTCTGCTTTGTAAGACAAAAATAGTATGAGATACATTTTAATATTGCATCCAATTAAATATTTAAAAATAAGGGTAAAAGTGAAACTGCAAAACCAGTACCAAATAGACTATGGACTCCACAGATATTTAGAACCATGAGACAAGATTAATTTTAGTATTTTGATTTTCTGGGTTTCTTACTACCTTACATCATGTTCAAAACAAAAAAAAAGCAACAATGCAATCTGGCAATGTATTTGTAGTAGTAGCAGAACCTCATTAGCAAACAGAATATACTCAGAGATAATGACATCTCTACTTAGCTGCCAAAATGCTGCTGAAAAATTGCTGAGGGCAGATCTTATCAGATCACAGCTTATAAAGCAGAAATTGCATGATAAAAATAAAAGCTGAAGAGTTTGCTCAGCATGAAAATATAAATAAGGGCATCTATTAGTCTTGGAAGGATCAGATAAAAATAGATTCATTTCTTGTTTAGAATACTTCATGTTAGGTCATCTTTTTTACCTTCAAATGTCATTGTACCTAAGATTACAAGAGTTACAAACGTATCTTTAGAGATCCACAAATTCAGCAAGTTTACGTGTTATAAGATTCAGACTCTGAAGCCTAAACCTTATCCTGAGTTATCAAATATGCTGATCAAGTAAACCACCATGTTTACAATCCCACAAAAGGAACAATGACTTATTCAAGAGACCAGTTTGGCATTTAACTAAGATATCTAGTCCTCAAGCTCCTGTGGTGCATGTCATGCACCAAAAACCAGTCTGCACAATGCCCATTACACCACCCAAATTTTTGGACACAGGAAATCACCAGGCTACAATTAAAGACATTTAATACTTGTACATAATAAAAAGCTTGTGCCAACTTCATTTCTCTGAGCAGTAAGACCAGCATCCAATTGGTTATGATACTCTAGTGCTCAGCTTCATATCAGAAGTACATTTGCTTAGTTTAATAACAATCCAGGGGTTGGAAAAAGCAACCTTATATTTCGTAAGTCTTCTCGGCTAATGGTGACTGTTTAGGAAGCCAGATCAGTTGTATGTGCCATTTCATCCACATGTTTAAAAACCTGCATCTTTGTTTAGTAATCATTTCAGTTCATACCCAGCAAAAACATTTTACTACAGTCCAGTCCTTCCCTGTGGAAGGAGTTCAACAGCAAAAGTGCTACTCCATGTACTGTGTGCACAAGCCACAGAGTGGACACATTCATCAACACCTGCTGAGCAGAAAGAAGTGGTTTCTTAGAATCAGATCTTTAACTTTTGGGAAATGGGTCTGTACCAGCAATGACAAAAAGAGCCGGGTCAAACGAGGCCTTTCCTGCCACCAAATGAAGCACACAATAACACTGATTGCAGGCCCACACACAGACACCATTTTCCAGTAGCACACTCTTGATGCCAACTCACCACTCTCTTTTCCCGAAAGTCAATGCCCACCGTTGTGATGAATTTGGAATTAAATTTGCCATCTGTATATTGGTAAAGAAGGCTGGTTTTCCCTACTCCAGAATCACCGAGTGCTAGGAACTTTATGAGGTAATCGTAGTCCCCATCAGACATAGTGAGAATTCAGGAGGCACCTGGAAAAGCAAAGCAAAAAGGAATAGTCAGTCGAGTGCTCTGCCAGGACTTCTGACTAATGTTTAAAATACAAATCACTACCTGAACTACAAAAGCAGCAAGAGGTGGGGCCAGTTCTGTGCTCCTTTACACCAACTTCACTTTAAACTCTCCATTACACAAATTACCAATATCAAATTCAGATGTGCCTGAAAAAGTGCATCTTTAGTTTTATTACATTCCTCTTACTGGAAAGGGAAGGCAACACAATTTTAACTTCTTCAGGCAACACTGAAAAATCAAGGTCAAAGTATTCAAAGTATCTGGAACATAAACTGGAACTGTTTTTAATCCTCATGAAAACTGTAAAAAGCTATTTAATTGTACTAGCAATGCAATTCTGGTCTCATACTCACTACGACATTATTAACATATGAAAAAAACCAGAATTTTTTTCCCAGACTGTCCACTATATTTAAATAAAATTAGCAGTAATTTTCTATTAATAGCTATTTTTCCGTCTTGAAAAAGCTCTTTCTTGTTGCTGTGTTGTTCTGAGGAAGAATCTTCATTTTTAAAAGTTTTTATTGTGATGCCAGTTAGCCATTCAAACTAAACCCAGATCCTGAATTGACATTAAACAAACACATACATTTTTTCCATGGCTCATACACATTTAAGAAATTTCTCTCTTTTTGTGCCTTTTCAAAAATAACTATATTCTCTATAGTTTGATCTAAGTGCAGGAACAGCTAAAACGCGTAACAAAAATCACTAGCAAATTTCACGTGTACTAGAAAAGCTGATGTAAGTGCACTGGCACTTTCCTGTTGAGTAGCTACTGAGCCTCTCCTCCCCCAAAACAAACAGTAGAGAGCTGCCTTGTGCTGTGTTCAAAGACATGAACATGAAAAGATAAGCCTAAAATAACCACTCTAAAAGCAACAGAAAACTGGCATAAAATTGCCTCTTATGAAGGCCAGAAACAAATTTACAAAATTACCAAAAAAATAGATGATGAAAGAAAATTTTAAAAGAGTAAAATCTGCTGTTTCAACTGTAAGTATTTTTGGAACCACTTGTAGCTTGAACTAGATAAAATTATTAATTTCAAGTCAAACGCTGCAGTAGTTTGCATCAATGGCAAAACACCAACTCATTTCTTGAATATCAACTCACAGCTTGAGGTCTGGAACAAGCTGTGTCTCCAGCGTGTGGGCGTCAATCACGCCACTCAGCTAAAACCGTAACTGTCTTTAAAGCTGCACCTTTATAATTGCCCTGCTATTGGTGACGAGTCAGAACTGTAACTAGTTGATGTGGCCATAAGTGGCTTACTAAAAAGCAGACACTGGTCAGATTTACCCCAGATATTCTCCGGCTGAAGAGCCAGTGGAAAGCAGCTGATGCTTTTTTTCCTTTTTGAAAAGTGTTGAAGTCTCCCTTTCCCAGCCAAGGCATATTTCACACTATGCCATCAATGCCAGTAAAAGCTTGCAGGAAAGAGGGTTTAGGTGATAGAGTTCACACTCACTACTATGCCACAGCCAGCCAATTCACTTCCTACTGTTGTATTTTAACCAAAGTTTTGCAATAGAATAGAAGGCTGAAAGCAGGAGTTAACAGTGAGCTTTTTACATAAATGCACCACAACTGCAGGACTGCATCCATCACACAGGTCTGAAGGAGCAGCAACACGTTCAAGTAAGCAAGTTGAACAAGCAGCCCAAACACTGACATAAGAACATTTTCAGAAGAAATTAAGAACCGTGATCCATTAGACACACTCACACATATCAGCAAAAATAATTTTAGGGGGTTTGTTTCATTTTTTAAATCCTCCACCCTGTTAGGGAAGGGAAAAAAAGTAAAACCAGATCACCTACCTTGTAGCTATACCAAATTAATTTCATTGAAATGTACCAGAAGAAAAAGAAAAATATTTCAAAAAACAGAAATGGATTTTTCTGAAGACTGCATTTGATTTAGACTTGCATCTCACCCATGGTGTTTCCTCTGCCCTTAGATGTTCTCCAAGGGCAAAGAGCTGTGTAAGCTCCTCCTCTACTCACACACATGTTCTTTCAGTCTCAATATCCCTAAATTAATTGTTGCTTTAAAAGACCTAGATGTGAATCTTAGGGCCAGTATATTACCCAAAGACATGCTGGCTTCATGCCTTCTACTGTGCTATGCCACCTGCACAGAGGTATTTGCCTTGTCTCGTTGGTTTTCTGCTGGATCACTGGGGGTGTACAGAACATAGTTTTAATAACAAGTACCAGTGACAGTGCTGATTTATCATGCACCCTGTGCAAGACCACACAGAGGAAGGAAGGGCACTGCAGCTCTTCCACGGAGCTGTAGGGAACTGTCACAGTTCAGCTGCACCTTCCACTGGACAGGGCTGCATCAAAGCTTTGGCCAAAACAGAAAGGTCAAGATTAGGCCTTGGGGAAGAAAAACCTAAAGGTATTCCTAGTGTCATATCTGATTTGTAGAGTGTCTGTCAGGACAAATATGCCACGTCATTCGGCCCACTGAAACCTCAATTCTCCCTGTGGCTCGTGAGAAATACAATTTCCAAAGGACTGACAGAGGGCAAGGAACCCTTCAGTGGAAGGGTTCTAAAAATGCCTTCTAAAGGATTTGCTTGAGAAGGAAATTTTCTCCTTTGGTTTTGAAATGCACACACCTCTCACTGCACCCCATAATGTCAATCTATTATTCAAATATCTCCAGGGAGTGGTTCTTGTGAAACCCTGCACAGTTAACCTATCCTTGGAGACATGTAAAGAGCTATTTTCATAGCAGTTTCAAGCCTTGTCCTCCTCCCTGTACAAATATTTAAGAAGTGATCTCCACCCTCCACTTCCGAGATCTGCAGTCCTGGTGTCCCGATACATTCAGTTTCACATAACAGAAATAAGAATATATTCATTGCAAAGCTTATTCACAGCAAAAACTGCTGTGAAGTTTTGAAAAATCATGGCCCTACTAAAACCTCATCCCACTTTTTTCCTTCCAATTTTGCTTTTTTTTTTTTAATCGGGCTTTAGAGCTTCACACTTTCTGGTCTTTCCTTCTACTTCTCTATGCCTCATATATCAGGAGAGTAGGAGGTAGAAAAGGATGATTGAGAGAAAATTAATGATACAGTTAGTATTGATCAGGTCACCAAAATAAAATTGTTCCCAAATCTTGCTTCTAAGAGCAACAACTTCTTGATTAAAGAAAAAATTCACTAATGGACACAGTTTTAAGCTCCACATCAAACCCCCCACAGTTCTTTCTGCCTGTTGTAAATCCCTCCTGAAATCCCATCCAGCTCTAGCTTTGCACTTTGCCTGGTATGCAGATGGACAGGAGCTATGAGCAAGTGCTGGAAAAGCTCCACTGGCCTTTTCCATGGCTGACAGGACCCCCACAGCCAGCATTTGGGCTGTGCCTGTACAACTGCTGCTCTGGAGCCTCCGCACACAAACACTGATCGTGCCTTATCAAGAAGGGATTCTCTGCAAATCGAGTGCTCCTCTTGTTCCCTGCATTTCCTAGTCTGAGGTACTTTCATATTACAGAGACCAGTGTTAACAGGTTCATGATTTTGCCTCTGAGACACAGATATTACAGCACTATTGTGTGATAAAACATTCCAGACTATGGCAGATTTATTCCTATATGAATTAAGGAAATTGGTTTGGCATGCAGGATTTCCCCTGTTCAGTATGGAATAGGGAATATGCTTCCTGAACTGGCCTTACACAAAACATGCAACTCCTGTGCTGCTACTGAGCTGGTGGAGAGAAGGAAAAAGGAAGAAGGCAAAAGAGATGAATAAATGAAAACTTAAGCCAAAAAAAACAAAAGCATTGATCTGCAAATAAAAACATGTATACATAGACACAGTGTAAAATTCAGGAAATCTGAACATGCCCCTAGTCAGACAGTCCTCAAGCACATCAGTTTAAAGTAAGGTATACCACTTACCCCAAACTCTGCAAAAGGAATAGTTAGGGCACACTGGAGATAGTACTTCCAGTAGGAGTACTTTTCCAGCACCACCTCTTCAGCACACAGCCAAGAGGCTTACGTGTCAGCTGTTTGCATCCACGTTGATGGGTGCTCAGAGATAAAGAGGTGTGCCCATGTCTGTGTCTGAGGAGGGTGCTGCCTCACTGCATGGCTGGGAAGCAATTACACAGCTCACATGTCCCTTTTATTCCTAGAGGCAAACAGCATTTCAAAAGAGATTTGTGCAAGACCTACCTTGGAGCAGATCTAAAGCTGCTGCAAAATCACCCACACACCTTAAAACAATTACATTGTTCCCAGCAGGGGTTTTCATTCAAAAATGCATTAATGATGGAGTATATGGATCACACCTGTTCAGTTCTATTCATAGCTTTACATCCTTTACCTGGGGTCTGAAAAGAATACAGCAGTCTTTAGTGTAAACGGTTTCCTTTCTGTTGAGGCTCCATGCTTGTGATTAGAGCTGAGAGGGGCATTGGGGAAAAATGAGTCCAAATCCCCCACAGAAATAAAAAGCAGGCACTGCAGGTCTCTCAGTGGGCAATAATGCATTTGTAAAGGTTGGATTATTCTGCAAGTCCACGTCAATTAATACAAAAATTTTTTTCAACAAGGCTCTACATAAACTTAAACTTCAAGAGCATTTTATGTGTCACTCCAATTGTTCCAGCAGACAAACTGAGAAAGTGATCCAGACCACAGAGGAATAGGTTCAGTAATCCTGTCACACCAGCACTGCCACTGCACTACAGGAAGGCAATAACCGCATTCCTGCTCGGCGTGGGCGAAGCGCAGCAAATGGCCTCACCCTGCTCTAAGGCTCCAGCAGCTCCTGAATGCTTGAAGAACTGGTCAATCAGACACCTGCCAGCTCTGTCCAAACAAGGGACAGAGACTTCAATAGTGTTCCTGCTTAGTCAGCACTTTTTTACAAGTGCTTTGTTAAAAGCTGCCAGATCCCTACAAACGTAACGTAAATATATCATGACAACAATTGTTCACAAACTCAATTAGCTGCTGTGCTGGGGGAAGAGAACTAATGAATAAGCACTTCACCAAAATGTTCTGAGCTGCACTATTGTTTTTCTTAGGAAAATGTACGACCTGGCTTGCTTTAGTTTTGGTCAAAATGACACTTTCTGCTAGTTTTCGGGCTTTTCTGTTACCTAAAGACCAAGAAAGAAAATACCCCTTGGTTACTTTCAATTGCTTTACCTGACATTTTACTGTTATGATGTTTTTAGTCTCAGCTGTAAAGGAAGTTAAGGAATTGCAGGATCAATGTCTAAGGAATGCCTCTTTCTTGGAAATATCTAATATTAAGTGTACTCAAAATACATAAGAATCTGCAAAACTAGGTACAAACCCACAGGCTGGGAGGTTTCAGCCTCCAAGCACTGATGCCACTTGCACTTGGCTGAAGGTGCTCTATAACCATCTTCCAGCATTGCTACAACTGCACCATTTCAAGAGCACGAACTGACAGGCACAAAAAGCACTGTGAGAATGAGTTACAACAGGAGATGCCAGGCATAAAATGATAATCCCACCCAAAAAGGGGGCACAAAAGGGAAGCAACAGGTCTGCAGATGTGGCAAGAACCTCACACAACAGGCCAGGCAAGGAAACAGCAGATCCTGGGCTTGGTTTTCAGAAAACCAGGAGACACTAGGAATGGAGAGGCCAGGAATTGAAACAACAGTTAGTTTTGCAACTGCATTTGCATTTCGGCATCACCAAACCAACAAACAGGTGGCTGGATTTCAAAGGTTGTCTCAGTTACACGAATGAAAGGCAGCATGGAACTGGAAAAAAAAAAAGAAGAATAAAAGCAGAAATGTTGCAGATGGTTGTCCAACACTCCCCATTTGGGAGGACCTTTGTGCAGTTTCAGCTTCTGTGCAAAAAGCCCAGCACCCCCTATTCCCTTATCAGTTCCTAACATTGTCATGCTCCATGATAAGGAAATACTGTAGACAAATAAAGATTTGCAATGCTATGTGCTGAAAACAGTTGAACTCTCTCAGAGGATTTGTCCCCCTTCTGGGAACAAGAGCTTTTGCCTCACAAGTTACCTCTTTGCCCTCTCATCAGAAGCTGCTTTCAAGTTAGAGCAGTGAAACAAACATCTGTATAAAGTGAATAAACTCCAGAGTAAATTGGGGAAAATAAAGCAAGCATTTTTAATTTTTTTAAGCAGTCCTATACTACTTACTCCATCCTCAACCATTCCCCTCTTCCTCTAATAAACACATTAAGCCACAGTGGCTTCCAAGTAAATGTGCCAAGTAAATTTCATTAACTTATAGACAGGAAATTCAGTGCAATGCCCAACATCCTCCCTAATATGACAATTCTGACCATTTGGGACCCACCTCCTTCCTCAAAGCCTAACCTTAATCTGGTACACACCACTGCACTGTACCTACTCTTCACAGGATCAAGGAATTGTGAATGACAATCTTAGACACACACATTTTCCAGCTGTTTCAGACAAAACAGGAGCCACAAGGATTTTACCCACAAAGTTGGTCATATTCATAGTGGGAAATATCCAGGAGTTTGACCAGCCACTCATTCAGCACTTTCAAATTCAGAAGGACAAGAAAAAAGAGCACACTTCTATTTCTGCCCACAGAAATAGCCACCAAAGCGTAAAGTAGCACATAATAAGAATTGAGTATTTCTTTAAGGAATGGTTTGGTTTTCCAGGAAATAAAAATCTCCAGTAGATAAGGAGACACAGGAAAATGCAGAATAAGAGAAATAATAATTTTTAGAAACAGTTAAAAATCTAAAAACTGAAATAGAAAGTAGTTTCATATGTGCAGGTAGGATATGAATGAAATGGCATCTCAAGGAAAACATGTGCAGGTACTCATGCTAAAGAAAGTATAAGTTATGCTCTGCCTATATGGGTGATTTAGTAGGCTGCAAGACATATGAGTCTGGCCAGGTTCTTTGTTTAAGCCATTAAAGCACACACTGTAAATGGCCAGAGGAAAATATTTGCAGCTTGCTAAAAAAAAACCAACAAAAACCCAACCAACAAAAAACTCAACAATATAGATACAGATATATTTTTCAACAGGAAAGTTCTCAGCTACCTTCTACCTTGTTTTGTAGGCCAGATACTTGGAATACAGAAAATAATTCTCCAAGAGGTTACACTGCCAAGCTTATGAAGGATACCAGATACATCCTGCACATCCTGCATTAGAGAGGAATAATCTGGCAAAATAAATTACCCTGATTAGGACAATTAGAAGTCAATGGAGAAGGCCAGCTACCAGACACCTGAAGATACCTCCTAATCATTGCTAGATAAAAGTGAAGTCCACACAAATATGATACAAATGGGACTATAAAACAAAATCATTCATCTAAAATTATGTGGGCAAGCACACAAAGGAGTGAGGCAGGAAAGAACTGTACTGCAGAATCTAATCTATCTTTTCATCCTTTGGATTGGGAAATACATGAGGTTTTTCTTTTTCATAGGGGTAAACACTTTTCCTTGCTAACCTGGTTGTTGACTGGAAGATACAACAAAAGTTACCTTTTCTTCAGCAGCTGCTGCCATTCTTTAGCATTACTGCTTTTCTGTAATAGTGAGATCTGGTCTAAGTAGAACATAACTAACAAGGGTCACAGTACAGAGGATTTCTAACATATTGTTCTTCTAGTTATTTCTTAGCAAGTTAAATGCTTTCTCATTATTTAGGTGCCATTGAAATCCAAAAATTTTTAAGTCCATCAGAAGTTATTCTGAAAGCAGATAATCACAAGGCATCATGGCCTTTTGGAGCAGGACTAATGTGTCACATCATACTTTCAGCAACCAGTGAAAACATCCTGTTCCCCAGAAAATTTACTGGTTATCAAAGTGACAGGCTGAACAACTAAGCCATATCCATTTCTAATGAGCTGGAAAACTCTATTTCTTAAATGAATGTAGCAAAAGGGGCAAAATAAGTTCATAGTTATCTGTGGGAAAGCAAGGGAAACTGTCAGTTAAAACCCTGTCCAGCAACTAGAAAAGGTTATTCTTCTACTCCTCAAATCTAGCATCACAGGACAGTCTGAGATGCTAAGCAAGGAAGTGGTACACATGGACACAGACAGAAGGATGGATCTAGGCTCACAGCTAGCATTCACTTCTCCCAGTCTTTTAAAATTATAAAAAATATAAAATCTTGACAGAAGCATCCTTGCAGGTGCAGAGCTCACCTGAGATCATGCTGCCATGGGGAGCCAGTCAGAGCAGTGCATGCTGGCAGTAGCATGCTTCAAAGAGTTTGAGAGGTGGGTGTCAGCTGTGAATAATCTGCTCCTAAGAGTTCTCAAAGAAACTGAGCCTTTGATTTCAGAGTCTGTAAGAGCTGTAGTCTGAGAAAGATTTTCAGCCAGGACTAAGCAGGACTTGTTCAGCAAACATGTTTGGAGATAGTGAGTATATGTGATGCTTCCATGTTTCATAAATGCTATGGAAAGGTGAGAAATAACTTGCTGAGAATACTCTGGCCATAACTTAACATGCCCATTACATAATAAAATACCACTTCTGCCTGAAATAGTCTGTATTCAATAGGCCACAACCTGCTCTCTCCAGGAAGTTACTAACGTGCGACAGCAAAGCAGAAATCTTCAGAGAAATCTTCACCGAAATCTTCGTGTGACAGCAAGACACAGCCACTTTGGAGCATGCTTGTGGCTCAAAAGGATCACCCAAACTCCTCTAACAAAGCAAAGCTAAAACTACCCTGTTTGAGTGCGGTTTTCTTTCAAGAATCCAAAGCCAAGCCCCTGCTTCCACCCTATCCTCCACTTGAACAGCTCCGGAACTGCAGCACGAATTAACAGTGCCCAAGCCTTCTACTGAGGCCCTGCAGTCTGCCAAAGTACTCAGACAGTGCTTTGGCAAAATGTTGGCTTCAATTCGTATCCTAGCACAGCTTTCTAGAGCCTCAGGGTAGGCATAATTCAAAAGAAGCACTGATTAAGCAGGCTGAACTGCTCAACACAAAGCATCCATTCAAAAAGCCTGCTGTTTTTCAACCTGAGTTGCCAACAACATTTATCTCACTGCTCAGATCAGAATCCCATATTACAACATGAATTATAGTTAAATCCTGATATACAGCAAAGACTGCTGAGATAAACAGCACAGCAAACCAGAATCTCTTACACTAATTGGTGTTGTCAGAACATATGAGCAAGAAAAGCAAAAAGCAGCACAAGTCTAATGCCACAGTTTGCCCATACCTTCCCTTTTAGTTATTACCAGGTGGAGGGAAGGCCCCAAGATGGCTGTAGAGTAAAATCCCACCTGAAACCTGGCAGCTGCTGCCAGATTTTCCTACTGTAGAGGCCTTCCTAAAGAATTCTTTCTTAACATTTCATGCAGACAAAGCATCTTCAAGTTTCACTTGAGCTGACCTACTGTAACAGACCCTACCTCTGCCCTTAGAAATCTGCAATTAAAATTCAGATTGGCTTAGCAGCAGTGAGGTTACAGAACAACCACCCCTATAACCCAAGTTCCAGGAAAAATATACAAAGCCTTTCTATGAAAATAAATTGCCAGTCAGAATGCTCTAACTGATCCAAGCAGTGCAAGTTTCCTGTTGAAAACCGTGTCAGGGAAACCTGTATGCAGTTAGCACAGCACAGTGCATACAGACTCTGCTGTCTTAGCTTAACACCAAATATAAAAGTTGCCTGCTTGTGAAGAGCTCAGAAGTCTCACACAAACTGGCAAACCAACTTCACAGAAAAATTTCACACCATAACTGAGAAAGGCATCAAACCTCTGAAATGAAGAATGTTTCATCTTACTTACCCTTTATATTCCAATCTATTCAGCTATGCCCTTCTGAGCACAAGTCACAAGAAATGGGAGTATGTAATGGCACTGGCCCACAAGAGTTTCTGTATGAAAAGTCTCATTAAAGTAGGGGCTGGTGTTTCATCATCTACTAAAAGACTGGCTTTAGCTTGCAGCATTTGGTTTGATTTTAAATCAATGCATGTGATATACTATAGAAGGAACTAAGAATTCAGTAATGAGATTCCAGTAAAAACAAATTAAGTATGTGAAAAGAGAAAATCTCAATTAACACTAATCAGTAGAGCTGCAGTGCCTATAGTGGGGCTGTGCTAACTAACCCACTCAGTCCCAGAGAATTTCCTCCCCAAGATCCCAGCTCTTCTGTTAATACCAACAGTTGCATCCCAATGCATCAAAACTGGGGGTTTTTTTAAAGAAATTTTATCCCTATGACACAGTGTTTAAACACACTTCAGAAGCAGGAACTACACTGTTTCCTAGTTATAAAGTAAAACATTTTAGACCAAATAAAAGTTACTTTTTCTCCTTCTCATTGTCTACAGCTTCTTTCTCTCCTTCTACTAGGATACCTTTCAGATCTTCTCCCATTAACTGGCTTTAAGATTTTTTGAGGATGTTCTTCAGTTTCAGAATTTTTGTTGGTCTTTTTTTCTAGTTTTTTCTTAAGGAAAAAAAAAAAAATTACAATTTCTCTTTAATGCCATTGTTAGTGACATGCTTAAAGAAGCCCAGCTGAATAAGATTCCCAATTTGTCTTCACCAGACAATTACTAAGGATATTTTGTTTAAGATACTGCTATAAATGAAAGACATGTTGGAAACATACAAATATACTGAAATCCAGCAAGAGTATGGTGAAGGAAAAAGTGGCAGCACCAAAAGCTAGCATATTGTTTTGTAGTGTACAAAAGAATCCCAACATTATCAAAATTTAATCCTCAAATAACTTAGGCTATTAGAAATCACAACACTAAAATGTGCTAGGAATAGTTTCTGTAACACATTCAAAATGCACATGTAATGCAATAAATGGAAGTATCAAATAACACTAAATTACAGTGAAGCAGCTACAACAACCAACCCATCCACACAGCTCAGGAAAAACAAAAACAGTAAACCAAGCATCAATGTCTGCAAAATCCTTTTTCCCAGTTAGTTTATATAAACTTTTCATACACTGGGGGATATCCATAAGGAAACAGCAAGGAAAGATATTTATTGAACTGCATTTAGTAATTTCCCACTTCTCTCTCATAAACACAAGTCAGCTGGTGATGATCTGGAGGACAAAAATCATCTTAAGGCATTCTATGCTAGACATCAAATAAAACCCTGGGAAAGCCTTGTGACCTTCCCACAGAAGTGGAGGAGAATACTGTTTTCTGTTCTCTGAACAACTCCTCCTTGGTTATTTACAGTCTACAAAAACTGGAGTTTTGGTCTGTGATTAGAAAAATGCTGGCAAACACATGGCTAGAAAGGATGCCTGATTACAAAATTATGCTTGGGGTGGCATAGCATGACTTAGTCAGATGGGCACATATATTCTGAGTTTCCTCCAAAGGAGATACAAAACACAGTAATAACAGCCACCTTCCTTTTGCTTTTACAATAATTAATTCTGAGATTCAAGTCAATACTATATGATTGAACAAGATGAGCTCTCATGGTTCCTTGCTATTCAATTTTTTTGGTAATTAAAAATACCAGCCTGTGCAGCAGATCTTTTTCATGCCTTTTATCATCCCTTTTACAAACATGACAACAAACATGTTGGTGCACAATGCAGTTAAAAATCCCCACCATTCTAAAGGATTGTTTTATTCAGTACAATTTATCTTTAAATGCTAATGGCAACACAGGAAGAAACAGAGGGGGGAAATAGTTCAAGCCCTGCAACATTTAAAAATACTGAGTTACTTTGTTCAGTATTCTAAGTAGTATTTGCACAGCACACTTTACTATCAGGGGTCTAATTCTACCTTCCAACTGCAGAACAAGTCTGACATAACACAGAAGAAAGTGCAGGCTGAATACCTGGGACCAGAACAGGCATTTTATGGCTACTGGATCCAGACAGTAGTCACTGCAGTCATTTTATTTTGTTAATAAACTTACTCTGGTCTGTCTTTAAATCTGACTGATTTATTTATGAAAAGCAATGACTAAACACATACCAAAAGAGCTGCAATTTTATCATTTAACCCCAAAGCCTGTTTTACATAAGCCAAGTGTACTCCCCAGCTTTACTTTTCCCTCTAGAACTTGAGGATACAGCAATGCTGAACTCTCAAAATCAGAGTATTCCAGGTAGTTTGTTAAAGTGCAGCAATACTGTTTTAAAATTCTTTACAGAGGAACAGCTGGCACACAACAGTCAGCTCAAGGAAAACAATGTAATAAATCTTATGAAAATAAATAGCAAAGAGAAAGTGTTTACATACCTATGTTTAACAGCTGTGAATGGATCTGTTGTTTTCCAAGTGTGCTTCAGTGACAAGTTTCCTGACACAGTTCAGATCTCTTGAATACCATAGTCATGCAAAAAGAGCCATTTCTCATCTACAGGAAGCATCAGCAGAGAAAGAAATAAAACCAAAATAGTGTCGTTCAAACTAACAGCTCTAATATTCACAGGGCATGGGAAGCTGCCAGCCCCACACAACCACCTCCCCACCTAATTACATTCAGCTGCTTGTCATGTGGTCTTGCTGACCGATCAAGTGATCTCTTTTCCCCCTTTTAAAAGTAAGCAAAGGAGCTAACTAGATCTCCCTAAACCAGGTAAAACATCTCGAGCTTTTGCATAAGCTCCTGACCCTCCTCCTTGTCTTAGGGAGAGGAAGTTGCAGTGTGTGAGCCCAACTTTTTCAAAGTATACAAAAAAATAAAATACAGCAAACACAGTAGTCTACTATATTGAAGCACAGCAAGCACCGAAATTCCCCAAACTGGTTTTATTTCCCACCTTTCCAGACAGCAGAAAAAGTTTCTGATTACAAAATTGGCACAGACACCACAGAGAGACCATGTGAGCAGGAGCTGGAAGGATTTGGGAGGATGGTGGCAGCTGTACTATAGGGCTTTGTAGGCATCTGTGTGCAGTCCTTTCTGCTGAACCACTTCTGATGGCAACAACATCCAAGAAAAGATCCGAGTGAGGATGCTGCCAGAAACTTTCTGAAACACTGGTGCTAAACCTGCCAGCTCCTCTCCCTGCACAATCCTAAGAGACACATGCAGACATTTTAAACATTTAAATAACTTCAAGGAAATGAAGCTACTGATTTAACATGTAACCCAACTCTTCAATGAAGTCAGTTCACACACAGGGGCCTGTTAACACAGGCCCCCAGAGGCAGAATGCACAGCTCTGCCCCGATTCCAACACCGGTGTCTGCGCCGCGGCACTCGCCGGACAGGGGGTCCTGCACTGGGTCCAAGGGAGGGGACAGGACCTTCACAGTCCCCTCAGACACCCCTGACATTCCAGATGCTCACAGGAGAGCACTGAAAGCTGGGACAAAGCAGGTTTGGCACTCACCATGTAACATTTAGCCAATGCGAGCTTCTGCAGACAAGTCTCCTTGCACAATCCTTTCTTGTCTCAGTTTCTTTCCTCAAGCTGCTTCAAGAGCAGCAAAGAAAGGAAATTAAGGTGGTGTCTAAGACTTATAATTTAAGAAGTGCTGCAGACAGGCTGCTACAAACATTTAACATATGGATTCATCTACAAGCAACAAAGACAACTCCACAAGCTTCTTAACTCGCTTGCTTCAGTGCTCAACTATCTCTCCTCTTTTCATGTGAATCAAGGTAATTTTTATTTTCCTTGCCCTGGTGAACATCTAAGTTCTGTTACACAGAGCTGGAACACTTCTTCATGTCCTGCCTTAGCATTTTTCCAGAATTAACTAAAATGCATTTCTTTGACATTTAGTTACAGGTTGTAATTTTTAAAACTCTACCCATTCTTGGCTCAATTCAATCTTCTATCAATTCCATCAGTTTTAGAGGAATATATACAAGTCCCTTTTTGGCTCCCACATGCAATTAAAAAATAGAATTGTGTTCAATTTTCAGCAACATGCACATTTTTCATCTTTAACTGCTTGCTTCCCTGATCAATACTGGCACATTTGCTTAACTGTGAAGAAATATTCAGACCACAAGCACCCTAGAACTTCTGGTAACTGCTCCAGAGTGCAGAAGGAGGAACAGGATAAGAAGTGTTGACAGAAAAAGCAGCAACTCTTCTGCCATGTTGCAAACAGCACTGGGGGCTGACTGCACACACTGAGCACAAACTGTCCATCTGGAAGTCTCAACCAGCAAAGTAAATGGAGTTCAGATTCTTCCACACAGTCAGATGTTTGCCATCTTTAATGGAAAAACAATTCATAAATAATCCCCAGACTTCAATGTTTTCTTTCAGGATGGAATGAGGCTACTCAACTTGTCTCTTACCAGCTTGGTGTGAGGAGCACCAACTAATTCTTCTTCCTTCTTCCCTACCAGGCAAGGGTTTTATCCGAAACAGTAAGACTTTGTCAGAAAGATACAGCTCAAATAAAGTCTGGGGTTTTTTTGAGAGTGAAGTTCTGTTGATTTCAAACTGGAGAGTTATAAACTGAGAGAGAACATAATGTTTGGTTATTTATAGTCTGTTTTTAAACAAACACGTTTGCAGCCCCTCAGCAAATGCTGCACAGGCAGCTGAGGCAGCCCTGCTGTGGTGGCAGGAAGCAAACAAACCAAGTGGCAGCAGCTGGAACAGGAACCACTGCAGGCAGCTCAAGGTGAGCCTTCCTCCCACAGCCACCCCAGTCCTAGGGGGTTATAAGAGCTTGGGCAATTTCTTAGTTTATGTAGGGCATCAAAATTACTGAAAGGGAAATGTAGTTTTGAAGCTCCAGCTCAACAAAGGAATAGCCATTTATTTAGTTATTCAATATTCCCAACATTTTTACAAGTTCTATGAACCAGATGATCTGAATGCATGGAATTTATGGTCCACTTGTAAAAACCTTCCATGGCCTAGGAATTTAGGGGGAAATTTGAGGAGTGAAAACCCAGTGAACAGTGTGGGGCATTCTCCATTATATGCATCAGAACATTTGCCTTCATACACTCCATGCTCCTGAGAAAAGTTGCAGGTGTCCAAACTGTCCTGCAGCAGGTGTTTCTTCTATAAGAAAAATGCAGGATTGTTACCTGCCTGCAGAAATAAAGACATCTGCCACTGGAGAGGGGAACAGGAGAAGAATTGGATCTAGTAACAGCCCATTTCAGATAATGCTACAGAACACATCCCTGTTTCCAAAGACAAGAGCTGTGCCCAAAATCAATGTCATCTGCCCCTGCTCTGCAGTAACACACCAGTATCTCAGGACAGAACTAAAAAGACCTGAAAGGAGGAGATAAATTCCATATAAAGGATTTTTTATTTCACTTTCCTCTCACCAATATCCTTCCAGGAAAACAAAAAAGACAACCCACACTCACAAAACAAGCTTTCACATGAGAACTATAATAGCTGAGCTTTGCTAGAACCAAATCATGAAATATCCCTTCAGTGATTAAAATAAAAGTAGGTCAGGCAGGCCTTCCTGCTACCCAAAGGCACACCTGCTAAATATTTAGTAATATTATAAAGGAAAACTTTCATCATATTCTTTCAACTGTAAGCCAATCTAGGCAATTTCTAGTAATGGTGACAGAGCTTTCTTTTAGCATTGCACGTGATAAAGTATTGGTATATTTAAAATCTGTAGCTTTTTACATAGAAAAGAGGTTCGTAAAAATAATCCCTCCAAGAGCAGCTCCAGATAACTAACTTTCAAGAATTACCAGGGTAATTCTCTTCAACAATAAAAAGTTAACAGTAAAATAATCAACAAGTGAAAAGCATCAATTTTGCTTTCATAGAACATCATAGTGCCTAAAGACAGGAATCCTTTGCAGCAGCTGGGCACTCAACATCAACACTTAGAAAAACTTCAGACCAAACTCTGTCATCAGAAAAAAACATCAAAAGACTGCTTCCCAAATAAGATTTATATATGGTTATGTTTGACCTCAGAAAAGATTAGTAAAATTATCCCAAACAAGCAACTCTAATTGATCTGTCAATTCTGCTCAACTGCAAGTTTCTGCCTCCACATCACTTTCTATTAATGCCCATGTATGTAGTCTATCCCAAGGCAAAGCCAAGTGGAGATGCCTATTCCAGATCTGAATCAAAAGGGGAAAGAAAGAAGTCTTTAATACCAGGTTCTCTCTCACTTATTACAATTGTGAAATAGCAGAAAGAAAATAGTATTAAAAAAACTATTTTACATGTCATTGTATAAAATGTTAAAACACCAAGAAATGGTGAAAATAGGTTTGTTTAAAATGGCAATAAAATGTGTATGAATAAACATGATTATTTGTTCTGACTGAAATGAGCAAATGTGATCATTTTGCATGCAGGAAATGCTTCTTGGCAACATTCACACTACTCACTCAAAAGAACATTTAACCTAAAGATGGGTGAATTATTTGACATGCTACAGCTGTTCTGTGAGCCTGTGTTGGCTCACTTTTTGTAAGACTTATGAAGTGCATGCCTAAGTGCATGAAGAAAGCACCTAGAGCAGCACTGCATGAGACACCAATGGCCCTGCACTGGGTGAGAAGCTGTAAAAGCACACTAATAATCTGGTGTCTCTATCTTCAGCCTGAAGAGCTACAAATCTCATTTTAGATCAATGATCTTTATCTACTTTAAAGGGTTGATGACTAAGTGAACTTTTTAAATTAAAAAACATAGTATCTTTACAGGAAGCTGCTGCAACAATTTAAAGGAACATGTGCACACTATAGGTACCTAAAAAGGATTTTCAATGCTTTACAATCCTGTATTAATACAGCTTTGAAAGTTTCTGTCACATTTTTATCCACACATAAGCTTAACTGATATGTTTTTATTCTTGGCACTACTTGATCCAAGATGTTATTTGAAAACCAATCTCACCAGAGCTGGGTTTTCTTTCCAGCACAAGAAGACCCTGTCCACATCTTTCCTGAATCTACTTAACAGGACAAGTGGTTCATCATTCTCCTCACAAGCTGACAACAGTGCCTTTTGCACTTTAACTCTGCTCTCAGGAGGAAAACTGGAAAGGTTAGTTATGTGAAATATGTGACAGAGAGAAGTCTGCTGCTTCTGAGCTATGGCAAAGTACTGCTTCTGCAGTGCATTGTTTGATCTTCCATGCAATGAAGCACATGAAACCAAATTAAACACCTGTGATGCCTATTTTTTTCTACCATTTCTTAAAGCATGAACACCATTAACATTAGAGCTCCTTCATATTCCCATTTATTCGGTGGCTCCCCAGGTCAAGTGACCTGACTGGTTGTTCTGCCTTCCTTCAGTGTGTGCAGGAGGAATGGGTGGGCTTGGAAAGGTGGTGGTTCTGTAGTACATGAGACCAAGTAGGTCTCTCAGTTCCATCGGCCCCATTCCACTCCCTGTGCAACTCCCAATTACTAAAAACGTTACTGCTCCCATTCTTCATGCTCCCACAGGATGCTAGGCTGAAGAAAAATTCCCTAAGGCTCAACACGCCACACTGGAGATTATGAATGCAATAAGGACTTCTTGGAACAAAGCTCCAAATTTGCAATGCAAAAAACAAAGCTGAAATGAGGACATGCCTCTTAGCCTGGTTTCCTAAGGAAACAAAGCTCATTAGAGAGGGGCAGAGACACTGAATTTCTATCTTCTCCCCCAACATTTGAATTTGCTGATCAGCTTTAACACTCCTTTACAGAGGGAAAGAAGCCACAAAGATCTGAACTTCCTCTACATTCATTGAAAAAATTGCAGACTGGAAAAAGGGAAGAGTGGGATGCCTGCCTCCCCTGAAAGCTGGTGCTTACAGCTTCCAGTTCTGCAAGGGAAACCCACCAGGTTGTACCTGCTGCAGCACATACTGTGACAGTCATTCAATTTTACACTTACTTTCAAGTTGGCTTTAAAAGACACTATTTAAAAAGCAAATTAAATTCAAGCACATCTGTTATTAAAAAGTGAATGGAATAAAACCAGTGGAGTTTTGCCAAATCAGCAGTTCAGATCTGGGGGAAGGGGTGGTCATCTTGTGTTTCAAAAAGCATGTTTGACTTTTGCAGCATGTTCTTTTCACAGGCCTTCCAAAGCCTGCTCTGCAGCTCCTCCTGACACACAGCAGGATCTCAGGCCCTGTGGGCTATATCCAAACTGACAATTGTAGAAAACCATCAAATAAAGATTTATATTCACCTCTTCCATTTCACAGATAAAGAACATTTTAAAAACTACTCTTTGAACAACTCTAACTTGAGCCTATATTTATCCAAACTAAAATTATAAGAATTTTGCTATGAAATTCATAAGAAATACAATCAAATCAGACAGCACTATCTTCAAACTTGGTTAACACCATCTCTGTACAGAGATGTCTATCCTGACACCATTCCAAGAAAAAATATGGAAAAACTAAGTTATTAGTCAGACAGTTCATGCCCCAACAGAAAAGACCTGTCAAGCTGAATCAATGTTAGAGGAGAAAGTCAGTGAAGCATGTGCAGTTACATGCACAGGATCTGAAAGTGCTGCATGAGAAACACTCTGTTGGAAATGGATGATACCAGCAGGGCTAGAACTAACCTGATACCTGTATTTTGGGTCATATTCAGTCATGCATAAAGTTTGGTTTAGAACAAAACAAGTGAGGGTGGAGGAAGAGGAATTATGATTAGCTTTTGCAATTAAAAAAAAGAAAAAACAAAAACAAGTCACCATAAAAAGACCCTAATTATCCTGCTTTTTGCTATAATCCTCATTCTGAATGTTATCTAGGCTTCCAAGCAGACATGCAAAGCACCAGCCACTGGCAGTAACTGTAGCAGCAGATCATCTCATGCAAACTTTGCATAAAACTGTTTCACAGCACCAGCAGTCCCACAACTGTGAGCCTTGAGTGATACCCTGAAATTCTCAAAATGCACCACATCACTGACAGTCACACAATTATCAGCAGGGATCTCCAGGAGGAAGGGAATTTCCCTCAGCAACTACCAATATAAAATACTATACTAGCAAGACTGGTGGAGACACATGAGAAAGCCAGAAAACTTGCATTTGTTTATTCATAAAAATGAATGAAGTTTTCTTTTCCCCCTACCCACCATGTTTTATTGCATGCTTTATTAGTCCTTATCACTACTAGCAGCCTTCAGCCTAGTCCAAATATTCCCTTTCCCCAAGGATGTTACTGGAAAGAATTATTTTCTTCTTTTCAGTTCACAGAGTAGCCATTTTCCTTACAGTCTCTGGGTGATAAGGGAACCAAATGAAATATCCCAGAGTTATGAAAAAAATGAGCCAGGCCTTAAGAGTGAGACTGGGCTGACTTTGGACAACAGCACTTCTCCAGAGAACCTTCACCACCTTCTAATGACATATGCTTAATAAAACTATTATAAAGATTGTGCATCCACTGTTTTCAATTTTGCTTTGCATTCTGCTGTTTCTAGTTCCAACCTGAAAGGGGCTTACACACCCAAAAGCCTATCCTTTCCAACAAAATAAACTGCTCTAGTAAAAGGCATTGCTTCCACCCATGGAGCTCTCCTTACCTGAAAGCATTAGTGAAAATTCAGAGTTTTTATCTACTTTGCTATTTATTCCCTTATCCTGTTATCACCTTTTAAACCAATAGTAGTACACAGCTGCAAAACTGCAGTCACAAACTCCAAACTTAGTTTGGCATCAGCTACTTAGTTTGCATAGAAGTGTCCTTACACCCATCCAGTGTTTTATTTGCACATAAAATATTTCAGCAAGGTGTACTCCTTACAGTCCTTTCATTCACATACCATATTTATACAAAGTAGTACTGGAGAAGTGTACAGGTTTTCTTTCAAAATACTCTTTGCAAGCACCCACAGATTTGACTTTTAATTCAAAAACACAGCTCACATCTATACCAACTTCTTTTGTCCACTGCAAATCACAGATTTCTAGAAAAATTGTACTCCTGATGAGTTTGTATCTTCACTGCTGCTTCCTGCCCCTTTGCTACCTTACTACCAGTCTTCACGTTGTCTTCCAGAAGTGCCTTTTTCTGACACACTTGATTCTTACCCATCCCTCATCAGTAAAAGTATATCAGACATAAAGAAAGAAAACAGCTGTGGAAAATTGGTTTGTAAACTCAGGAAAATATCTCTGCACTGGTTTACACTTTGATATTATCCTCAGAGCCATAGAAGCAAGGACATTTGCCTGGGTTTTTTTTCCTCCTGTAGTTTAAGATACTGAGGAACTTGTTAAGTCAGCTCCAGAGTGCTGAAATGTGCCAGTATGTGAAAAGGATTCCACCACCCAGGACATGCAAAACTGTCACACACCCCAAAGCATCCTCAGCCCTTTGAAGCCACACCAACACCACAGGAAAAAAAGTATGCTGGTTACATGTCTCATTTTAATCTATATGCCATAAGGCTTATTAGATTGGAAAATAAGTCACAGGCACTGAGACTACTTATTACTATAAATCAAAAGTATATTCTGCTGGTTTATGTATCAAAACACAACAATGTAAGGATGTTCCAGGAAAGAAAGTCAGGGCTAGACTTATTCACAAAGCTCCACTGAAGATAAAAGGATCATTAAATCATTAAGTGATCTCAGCTGATTTAAGGTGGTTCAAGTTAGCCCTGCCTCCTGACAGGGATGCAGCTCTGACTAAGAAGAGGAAAAAAAAGAAAGGAGGAAAAGAAACCTCATAACCAGATGCTATACCCAGAGGAAGACTGTTTTGGAATATATTTGTAAAAATAGAAAAAAAAAAACCCCGTGCTTCTGCTGTAAAAAGCTGCCTTTTAGGTAAGAATTTATCAAACCATGCTGTACTTAAACAACTTTTTAAGCATGTTTGAAGCCAGTGCTATAAACTCAAAGACTGTACCTGCAGCACTGGTATCTACAAGACAACAGGAGCAAAAGCAAGTTCCAGAGCCCTACATATGCCCAGCCCAGAAAAAGTTTAGCTATAAATATCTAAGTAACCCTCTGCAGGACCAGTCACATGTGCAGAGTACAACAATGCAGCTTTAACACACAAGGGAATACTTGATGATTAATTATTTAAATCATGAGTTTCATATATTTTAAATGCAAATTAATTATTTGCTGAGACACCAACGGGGGGGAAAAAGAGTTGTCATTCTTTAGATTCCACCTCTAGTGCCCATTTTGCCTATTTCTTCAAATTAAATTAAATTCTACCTCTGTTGACTGTGAGAGACTGATCTCAGTAATGGTGTTGGATCTGCAAGTCCAGGGCTATGCTGAAAACTGGTGTATCTAGCACTGGTCATTTACCAGCACGGCAGAGACCTGGCACTAACAGCACAACCAGGAATTCAAAGGCACACAGGGGTTACTGCACGTAATACTTGTTTCTGTAAATGTCAAAAGCTACTTAAGAATTCTTTTATCTCACTTTATCTTCTCTTTGAAAGAAAAGGAAATGTGTAATCAAGTGATAAAATAATGTGTTCCCATGTTTAACGATAGTGATAAAACAAACTTACAGTCTGGTTTTAGACATCTGGTTGCTGACGAGAAATTTTGTTAACTGTGAAAATAAACCAGTGTAAGTTGTAGCACACCCTCTCTCCCAAACTCCTTTTTGCAAGAGATTAAGTAGATGCAAAATCAGAACCCTGAACAAGAAACTCAGGAACATGCTGTTCTTTTTTCCATCTTTTCAACTATGCTTTTGAGACATCCATTTAGCATCACAAATACTACTCCTACATTCACCTACCATTTGAAATGCATATGGTAGTATATGCTTTTCCCTGGCTGGAAAATACTTGGAACACTCCCAAAATTAGTAAAAGGCTGTTGATAAGAAAGAAGGGCTGAGGGAAGATGTCTATGTAAGATTAAGTTTCCAAGAAAGGGCAGGCAGAACAGATTTTGTAGAGTTTCAAAGAAAAACCTGTAAGTATAGCAACACATCACCCTGCAGAACTAATTCCAAACATGTATGTTGTGTTATCCTCATGAAAATCCCCTAAGCACCATCCATGAGGGAAGAGTTAGAGGAGCCATACAATCAGAAAGCCCAAAATATTCCTGATACACCTCTAACAGATAAAAATTGACTGGTTTTCACAATTCTAAGCATGTCCTTTATACTTGCTAGCACCATTAAAAATACCACTTATATATTAATATACTCTAGTTACTTACAGACCTAGAAAAACCAATAGGTGTTTCTGACGGATTTAGCTTTCTTTAGCTCCAAAATCATCAGAGCAAATTCAGCCCAAGCATTGCAAATCAGGCTGAAGGGCCCTCCTGAACCTTCTCAGCAGGAAGCCTCCCTCAGACAAATATGCGGTGTTCAGAAAGGAGCAACAGGTCTGTTGATACTCGCAATGTAACATTTGAGTCCTGGCTAAACAGATGTAACATTATTACAGCGCTTCCGCAACAATTTACCCTTTTAAAAGCCTTTTTTAACATTTAACGCAGACACGCAATCCAGTTCCCCGTAAGACGAAGAGCGGGTCTGAAGCGGGGGGAACCCGCGGTCCCGCAGCTGCTGCGGGGGAAGGCCCGAGCGGGCTCCGGTCCGCGCCCACGGCAGCGGCTCTGAGGGGAAGCACCTGCGGGGCAGCCCCGAGCCGAGGACATCTCGCTCTCATCTCCCCACTGAGGCCCCTTCGTTAAGGCCGGGTCGGTGTTCCAGAGCCGCGGGGCGCCGGCACCCCGAGTTCCCTGCCCGAAACACCAAGCCGGGGCTCCGACCAAGCCCTCTGCCAGCCCAGCCGAGCCGCCCCGGCTCGCCGCCCTGCTCTCCTCCCCTGCCGCCCTACCTGCTCGCCTCCCGCAGGAGCTCCCGCAGCCGCGTCCCGCCGCACCTGCCCTTTTTTGGGCTCCGACCGTGTCTTTTCCGTCAAAGCAACATCACTTCCCGTGAAGCCCGAGGTGGGGGCGGGCCGGGCGGCACCGCCCCGGCGTGTCCCGGCCACCTGGGCGGGCTGAGCGCGGCCCGAGGGCAGCACCGCGCGGTGCTCGGCGGCTTTAGGCGGGCTGGCTCTGCAGCCCTTCCCTCCTCACCTCTCTGAAAGATCCCGCGCCGTTTAATAAGAATTCATGAGAGGCAAAACAGGTTCTACAGCGAAAATCCGCGGTGCCTGGTTAATGCGCACCACTGTGGGTTTAATGAGTCCTTCCTGCCGCCTGCTGGAAGGCTGGCTGCTTGCCTTCCCCAGCAAGGGAAGAGACCTCTCCACTCTCAGCAGCTGCCCAATAAACCCTTTCATTCCAGCAGCCTCAAGAATTCAGCAGTCTTAACCTCAGTTGCATCAATAACCCTTTCCACCTGCATCAGTTCAGACATCCTCTTTCTTGAGGTTTTTCAAATTCAGCTGCTATCTTTATGGACAATTCCAGTCACTATGTTTACAAAGGAAGGGCCTTCTAGACCTGAGCTACACCTCTTTCAAAATAACCTTCTCAATATATAGTGGTACTGTAAAGGAAGCTGCTGCAGTCACTGCAGTAGTTCAGTGTTTGCACTGAACTTTTGTGGCAATTTGTGGCATTTCCCCATAGAATCACGATTATCTTAAAGATCATCAAGTTCCAACCCCCTGTCATGGGCTCAGACACCTTCTGCTAGACCAGGCTGCTCAGAGCCCCATCCAACCTGGCTTTCGACACTTCCAGGGGTGGGGCAGCCACAGCTTCTCTGGGCAACCTGTGCCAGCGCTTCACCACCCTCACTGTAAAAAATTTCTTCCTAATACCTAAACCTGCCCTCTTTCAGTTTAAAGCCACTGCCCATGTAATGTCACGTCCAAACTGCATTTACCTCCTACTGCTATCCTCTCATCTCGGCGTCCATAGCACTGCCTCCAGCTATCGCATTGTTCTCAGCTCAAAATACAAAGACAACAGGTTTCTTCCCTCATTCTGTCCAAAAAGGTTTCTCTATTAAAACCAAAACCTGATATAAATTTGTCCCAGGACCTCCTGGGTTTGGCTTTTTTTCAGATTTACTGAAATCTTGACATATCCACTGATCTGGTTTCCTCAAGTCTCAGATTCTGTTCTGTCAGACTAATCCACACCTATTCCAAGAGCCATGCTGTCTTCCTGAGCTATACACTGAGGCTCTTCTCCAAGTAAAACCCATTTTCCAGGCAGATTTATCTATTGGTAGTAGATAAATATCCACTGTAGCCTCACTGTCAGGAATGAAAGCTGTGTATATGCACATGTAGTAAGTGTGTGTATGTACATACGGTCAGGCCTGATTATATGATAAGGACGCCAAAGTTTGTTGTTTCTTTCTCAGCCATTTGCACAACTACTTTCCCAACTGAGCTGACATATTAAGAACTGAAACCGTGAGAATCAGAGAAAAATTGTATTTATCACTTGGAGGATCAGATCAGAGGCAATTCCAAGAGAACCCATGAAGCGTAACCACAAAGCAGCAGCTTTCTTTTTCGATCTTCCTGATGTTATTTAAATTTAGGTGTGAAACAGACTTTCAAACATTCAGAATGTCATCCATGATTCAACATTCACGTCCCAAAGTCCGGTACCAAGCACACAGGCACGCAGCTGCGGCTCCAGCAGGCGGGCGGGCGGCTCCAGCGCGGGGCCGGGCTGCAGAGGCGGCTCGGGAGGCACGGCCCCGGCAGGAGACGGTCGCGCCGGCGCCGAGCGGCTCCATCGCGCCCCGGACGG
>VZRX01005929.1:33914-63167 GCA_013398075.1 Notiomystis cincta
GAGGCGGGCCGGGGGGCGGCCCCGAGGGCCCCGTGACGGATTGGCTTCGTCCCCGCAGGTGCGGCCGTGCCCGCGCCGCTGCTGGCGCTCGCCCTGGCGCTGCGGACGCTCAATTGCTTCCTCGTCCAGACCAGCTTCGTCCCGGACGAGTACTGGCAGTCGCTGGAGGTGGCGCATCGCATGGTCTTCAAATATCCTTCGGCTGCCGCGGCCCCCGCGGTGCCGTGGGCGGGGAGCGCTCCGGTACAGTTTTCCCGGATGGCTCACGTAAAGCTTTTCATTTCAGTTGGTCATGATCTGTCCTTAATATTCATAATTATGGTTACCTGACTTGGGAATGGACAAGTGGCTTAAGGGGCTACTCGTACCCACTGCTCTTTGCAAGCATGTACAAAGCATTACAGCTGCTGGCTAAGGATAATGTTCAGCTGCTGGTGAGTATAATCAAGAGATGCGCATCTGCTACTAAAATTCAGTTTTAAAGCACTGTATTTAAATACGGTGTATTTTTATCGTTGTCCAGGTAAAATGCAAAGCCTTGAGTCTGGCAATTAGAAATGCATGAGCACAGAGACCCCACTGACTTCACATGGGGGCAGAAGGCATTCACAGATCTCCAGTCACAGCACTGATGCATGTGACTGATGAGGATTATTCTTGGCCTCCATCAGTCTCTTGGAGTTTCATACTGATCATGTTCGCCACTACATCATAATTGCACAGTGGTTCAGTTTTCCAAAGTGTTTAGCAATGTATATTTGTACTAAACTCACAGCAACTAACTAAAAAGAGCCCCTTTTGATTTCTGTTGGAGATAATTCTACTTTCCATCTCTGAATACTTTCAGTTGAACTTCAGACATTGTCTGTTTTGGCAGAAATACTATCCTTACCCAAGGACCTTACTATTTCATTTTTAAAATCATAAAAAGCTATGGAGAATATTCACAAATTCACTATTTTCATACCTGAACAGTCATTCACTAATTCAGTAGTCCTCTCTTAAAAGGTGGAATTTAACTTGGTTTGTTGCAAGTACAGTTTTCTCTGCTTACACAGATCTGGGTCCCTAGGCTTGCACAGACAGTGCTGGCTGCTTTTGCTGATGTGAAGCTTTACTCATTAGTGCAACACCTTGAAAATTCAGAAACAGCAAAGTTTGTGGTGAGTCACAGCCTTTAAAAAATTATGCATGTTAGTAAACACTGGTTTTGCAGTGTAAATAAGAGCAAAATGATAAGTCACACCTTGAAGAATTACCACCTTCATTTAGGTGAACTTCTTTTAATGTCTTGTTCATAATTATTTTCAGTTCTTCTGCCAACTCTGTTCCTGGTTTACGTGGTATTCCTGTACCAGAACTCTAACAAACACCATGGAGACTATTCTTACCATTTTTGCTCTTTCCTACTTTCCGATAAAAGGTTCCAAGATGGGGAACAGGTGAGAAGCTTTTTCCTAACAGTACTGATAATTTTTGGTTTGGGATGACACCAGTCTACTGATACTGTTTTAATTGCTAACTTAACATCTTAAGGCAACCAAAGCCCCCTCCCTCCCTCATGTAGCAACAGTTCTGTCTCATGGAAGGAATGCTCTAGTATTTCCTCTAAATATTTTGTTAAGATTATGTTATAGCTGGTATGTAAAATTAGCTATTCCCCCATTTCCTTTTACAAAGTGTGACTTTATGGGAAGCTCTGTTTAAAAAAACTGGAATATATAGTAACTTGGAAAAAGATAACAAAAGCTTTTCTGGGGTCAGATGTAGGTGAATTTGTGGTCACAATTTTCTTTACCACTCGTACATACCTCTAGTTAGCAACCCCATTGCTAACAAAGCAATTCTGGAGTTGCAGCCTTCCAAGCAAAACAGTATCTGCACTCAGAGAATCAGAGTTATCTGCAGTATGAAAAACTTTTGCCCAGAAACATGACAGTTGCTGAAATGTCACTGTCTGCAAAAGAATTGACCAGACCTTTTGATAAGCTGCTGGATTTTTTATGTTTCCTCCTTCTAGTTATAAATATTTAGCTTTGGTAGCACTTGCAATTGTTATTCGTCCCACTGCTGTTATCCCATGGATGCCTTTGGTCTTCAGTCACTTCTTGCAAGAACAGAGGAAAGCAGACCTTATCCTACACAACTGCATTCCAGTTGGGTAAGTTCTTTCTGAATTTAAACTGGGACTGTGCACAGCTACATCTTAAGATTGGTTTTACCACTGCAAAGGCAGACAAGCCAAAAAAGCTGATATCATGTAAATAAAAAAGAGAACAAATAGAGTTCTTTTGCAAAGGTTTAAGGAAGGGGCATGTTTCCTTTAAACTGTTGTATATGCTGCAGAAGAGCACTAGGAAAGATTTCATGATGGTGAGACATGAGCAGCAGTCCAGCTTAATCTGGGATTGTGCCAAGGATACCAGGTGATGGCAAGTGGCCACAGTAAAATGGCCATGAGTATGGATAATCTCAAAAATACTAGCAAGCAGAGTTTTGACAGCTATCTGGAGAAGATACAAAAGCAATTTAGGCAATATCTTCAGTGCAACAAACTTTCCATTTTTGCAGATTGCTCACAGTAGGAACCTCTTTAATAATTGACCGTGTGTTTTTTGGTGAGGTAAGCTGTTTTACACTTGACTTATAAGAAGAAGGTTGGGGTTTAGTATTTTAGCATTGATGGATGTTTCAGACTTCTGTGACTTCTCTTGTTTCTGTGACAGTGTCTGGCCTATGATCTCTATATATATCCCAAGCCATGAACCCCTGAACACTGACTTCTCAGTTATTTCAAAAGATGGACTGCTACATAAAATCATTATACTCAGTCCTCAGTAGTTACCAACAAACTACAAACTTACACACTTCTGTGATTAACTGCTAAATACAGGAAGTCCATGATGAGTCTTTGTAGAAGAAAAACCCTGAAGCAGGAGTGAAAACATGTAATTTAAGGCCAGTGATGACTGTGTAATTCAACATAGCTGTTTGGTTTGACTTTGGATTTGTGTTTAACTCCCCCTCATCTCCCAGTGGGTACTGGTTCAGCTGAACTTCTTGAAATTCAACGTGCTGCAGAATTTGGGAACATTTTACGGCTCTCATCCATGGCACTGGTACTTCACTCAAGGACTTCCAGTCATCTTGGGTCCCCATCTGCCTTTCTTTATTCATGGCTGTGTGCTGGCACCAAGAAGGTACCGCATCTTTCTGCTGGCAGTGGTCTGGACAGTGCTGGTGTACAGGTAAGCCCTCCTCGAGGAACTGCTGCCTCGCGCTGGTTGTGTTCTTTGCAAAGCTCATGTCCTCTCCAGAACAAAGCAGCATAGTATTCAGGTTAAGTGATAGAAAACTTGAAACTATTCAAACATTCCAGGAAATGCAATCAGCCATAAAACTGTTTCTAGAATTTTGTGTAATACTGCTCTTTGTATTGTCACCAATATGTATCTTTAGAATTGGTTAGACCTTTAAAGGATAAAGTAATTCACCATGAAATGCAATAGAAAATGAAATTTAAAAAATCCCCAAACCAACACTCAATCATCTAGTGGGTGTTTAAGCAAAAAGAGAACTAGTTAGAAAACTGTGTTCACTAGATGCCTGTAAATAAAAACACCATTTCATTTGGTTCTTGGACCTCTAAAACTTACTCCATTCACAAGTTTACACACAGGTCTTAACTATCATAAGGCTGTATTTCTCATTTTAATCTCAGAACTGTAAGAAAAGGTAAGGTTTTTTTCCAAAGCATCAGAATTAACTGTAGATTAAAAAAAGAGACTTTCAGACAAGAAAAAATACAGCAAATAAATACTATGCAATAAATACTTTTATACTATCATATTAATAGACTACAGCAAAACAGCAGAAATGCCATTTCTTCTTTCCAACTCAAAACTGGAGGTAGCTCCATGAGTGTCGCAGTAATCCCCCAAAAAAGCCCAAAACATTGTTATGGGAAATTGTGTGATGTTATATTAGCAGGGGTGACTGTTAATTTGCTAAATACAAATGGGCACTTGAATTTTAGCTTTTCATCCACACTATTTATTGTGTCTTATTACAGAAAACATATTCATGAAGCACTGGCTAAATTATACCTAGTTTTCAAAGAATTAGAGCACTTAATTGTAGTACTCAGGAATTTTTACTAGTGTTTGGTTTAAACTGACCAAATAATCTTAATTCAAATATACTTATGGTCTTTAAAAGTGACAATTTGGGTTTTCATTCTTTACTGCTTCAATACCAAATACATGCACATGCTCTTCCAGTCCTCTGTGCTCTAAAGCTCCTTTTGTTAACAAAACTGAAGCATTTAACTTTCTTGATGTACTATTATGTTTTATTACAGCACACTGAGCCATAAGGAATTCAGGTTCATCTACCCAGTACTGCCATTCTGCATGATTTTCTGTGGTAAGAATTGGTTTCAAATGTCTTGCAACCATAGCTGGATGTAATTGTTGCCCAGAGAGAGACTCTTAATGGTCACTGTAGGTATTTGACAAAGGATTCTTAGAATTAGCCTAGCCTTTTCTTAGAGCTAGTTAAAAATAGAAAGAAAAAAGATGAGGAGACCATAGCACAGATAGAGAATCCTTAGCATGGATAAAAGTATTCCTGCAAAAACCTGACAGTTGTGTCAGTGACTCCTGACTTTTCAGCATTGCCACCCTTAGAATGTATCTTTTTCCTTGGCTCCTTTGTAGTATTCTTTCAATATGCCTGACAAATACCTTTAATTATGCAAGAAACAAATTAAACTGTCCTTTTTCAAATTCAGAAATTACAAAAGAAGATTAAAACTTTTGGAACACGAAGCTGTATAGTGTCAGTTTAAATACAAGTTCAAAACTGATGAATCACTGAACATTGTAGTTTTCTTTAATCTGTTTTGCTAGTCTAAAGAAAAGTAAATCTTATTTCAATAATTTTGCTCTCTGCTAAAATCAAATATGTGATAAGTCTTGGCTTAGTTCAGTAGCAGCAAGATGAACCCATTCTACCTTGTGTGCCAAAAAATTCCAATCAAACAACTAAAAATAGTGAATATCCCTCAGCTTTCATGTCTGTAAGGGAATTAGGTCATCTATACAATTTATCAATTCCTTATCATCCAATTGGATAGTTAAAAGAAATAAACTACAGAAGTTACTTCTGCTGAGTCCATGGTTACAAAGAGGTCTTAATTGCTCAGAACATTATAAAATGAAAGCAGAAGAAACCCCACATGAATTTGAAAGTAATTTCCGAGCACACAAACATAAGCCAAGAGTGTTTCACAAAAGCAGTAAAAAAAATGCCCATAATAGAATGCCACCAGCTTGTGTTTAAACCACAAACTAATTTGGGGACTTCATCTTCATCCAAGATACAATTTGGCAGAACTGACCAACTGAAGACTAATTTAATTTGTTTGTTACTGATTTCTGGAACATGCCTTGTAGCTTGTTTTCTGTGATTCAGTACAGGTGTCACAAAGCTATATAAAGTATTTTTCTCATGATACCAACAAGCACATGACTTGAAAAGGGTTTTCAGACTGGCTGCAATGTGAAGTTGGTGTCTGTGCCATCTTCATCTAAGCTGTGGTTGTGAGACAGGGGCTTCTGCAACGATCTCCCACCAGGAGAAATGCCTTTTCTCATTATTAGCTCCTTCAAGAAAAGTGGGGAAAAGGGGCAACCATTGGAGATGGAAAAAAAAAAATGGAGGAGTATGCTCTTCCAAGCCCAGCAGCTCGAAATTTAGTAACAGTAAAGGAATGCTGTAGTTTTCAACATTTTGGAGAAAAAGAATACCACAGCCATGCACATGTAGTTATCATTTATTCTGGCTCTACTTGGACTTGCATGAATGAGAACACATCAGTAAATTGCATATATCATTCATCCAAACTATTGAATGGACTATTTTTCACTACAAGAAATTAAAGAGAAAAAGCACTGGTTTTGAAACTGTATTTCTGTACTTCAGGAGACAGGTGTGGGCTTAAGATTTACTCTGTTAAATCCAAGAATTAAAAGAGCAAAGTCTAAACTTTGAATTTCCATTCATAGAGTAAAGACTCAAAGAACACTGTAGTAAAGTATCTCAAAGCAAAGTATTGTTATTGACTGACTAATGGTTTGCCACTGTATTAAGGTACTTTAAAAATGTGTGAATTGTTTCTCTCCCAAACTTACTCAAATGTTTCTGTAGGATATTCTTTGAAACACCTGAAAGCATGGAAGAAACCTGCAGCAAGTTTCCTGCTCTTATCCAATCTAGTGCCAGCCCTGTACACAGGCTTGGTTCACCAGCGAGGCACTCTGGATGTTATGGGTCACATCCAGCAGCTCTGCAGGGACTCTGAGCAGCCACAAGCCTTTGTCTTCTTCCTGATGCCCTGCCACTCTACTCCATTTTACAGGTATTAAAAACACTAACAGTGCACTACATTAAAATCCAAACAATCAGAAATCAAGATTTCTTTTTCCCCAGGCTTAATAAATTGAGATAGATAATGTATACGGGAAGAGTGTAGAGTGAATAGGGGACATAAGCCAAATGCTTATACCATAGAATAAAATTCAGCATCTAAGCTTTATTCATTTCTGTAAAATAGCTTTGTATGAGGATATGCAGGAAGTCTAATAACTTCACCAAGTATGTCTCACTGCTTCATTTGCAACGTTTGTAGCAAAACTAAACACTAATCATTAAAATCAAAATTTATTAATTTTATTTTTACTTCTGCTGCTAGGCAGTAAAGAAATGTAATTACAACATGGAGTGACTGAGGTCACTGCAAAAGGTTTGCAGTAGATCCTGGCAAGTAAACAAAATGTTAAAGCAGATATAAATAGTGAGGTTGATATGGAAAAGTACCTTTTTAAGAAACTGATGTTGTGCAGATGGTATTTTCATTAAGATAAATGTATTTTCTGTTAACTGCTAACAGTACAGTTCCAGTAGTTTGGACTGAATCTGCTTGTTCTATTTTGTTTTCATATGAAGTATTGAAGGGAAGAAAATACTACTCTGAGAGAAAAAAAAATTAATTGATTTTGGCTTTGACTGAGATATCTTTTAAAGTGATGAGTCATTTCAAATCTGATACTGGTCAATTTATCATGAAATGTGTGTTTTTATTTTTCCCCCCTAGTCATGTTCACTGTCCTCTAAAAATGCAATTCCTCCAGTGTCCCCCAAACCTAACTGGCAATGAGAGCTACGTTGATGAAGCAGATGTGTTTTACTCCAACCCACTTGGCTGGCTGAATAAGGAGTTTTACAATGACACATTATTACCCAGTCACTTGATCCTCTTCAATGTGCTAGAACAGGTATGATAACTGCAAGATGAAACAAACTACTTCTGAGGATAAGTTACAAAATAAATTAGGGAAGTGTTATGGTTAAAATTTTTGAAAATTGTTGTCCATAACTTTTTAAAACACAGTTTATGTTAAAATTGAACCCTCTAGACCACAATAAGGGTATTGATATAATTCCAGTGATATATATTTAATGTTCACATATGCCCTCTCCTCTGTGTGAATTCTACACGCCACAAAGTAATGTTTTATGGAATTCTTCTCAGTTCATTTTAAAACAAATGTGCCATCTGTTCCCAGAAATTGCACTTTTAAGTAAGCAACAATGAAAAGCAAAAACACCTGCAGTCACAGTACCTTTTAACCCCTCAAATCTTTAATGAAGTCCATGCACTCAAACAACGGTGGCTGGTGAATATCCGCTCTGGACAGGATCAAACAGGATTGGTACTTCTTTTTCTAGCAGGCTTTCCTAAAATAAAGGATAAAGCTTCCCAGGGACAGTTGAATTGGTGGTTTTCAGGAGACATTGGAACACTATTTTTATGGTCCCAACTGTGTTTTCTTAGTGTGGAAATTAATGTATGTTCATTTACAGGAAATATCATCATTTCTAGCTCTAAGAGGCTATGAGAAAACAGCCACTGTCTTTCATACTCATGTACCTGAAGGACGAGTTGGAAGCCACATCTACATCTACAGGAGAAAAACGGAAATGAATCCTCCCTGAGGATCAGTGTCGAGAGCTCAGACCTAATGAGATCTGTTTTGCATAGCAGTAGCTATGCTTAGAAGACCTCTTACTGCAGAAAGGAGAGAGCCGTGAGTCTGAAACTGGGGAAGTCAAAGGGGAAGTCCCATTAGGCAGCCACTGACTGCCTGGAAATACAGGAACCTCCTCCTGAAGGCATCTTCAGTAGCAGTAGGGCAAGGTGGGGTTGTTGCCCTACCTTACAACACTAGGAAACATTGGGAAGACCAAAGTTACCATAGGAATACTTAAGCAATAAAATACAGACAAGAGTGGACCATTTTTATAGAACTGTACAGCTATCTAAGTTTGTTTTATAAATAAAGACTTTTACCCACAATGTCTCTTTTATTTGTCTTCTACAATATGCAGATATGCAAGACGTTTCAAGTGTTTAAATCAGCACGCTGATTAGAATGCAGCACAGCAAATTCTTCACAATTCAACAGGCTCTTGAACCCCCCCAAAGACAGGAAGCAAATAGAAGGTTACAAAACACTAACAAATACATTACCACAATGTAGACCTATTTTTTGAAGGATGAGATGAAGTTAGTATATCAAACACTGGAGTTAGTAGTTGGTACATTATGCATGGCTCGAGCTTTAACTACACTAATGGAATGCAATTAAGCATATTTTTCATACACGGGTCATTGCATGCCTAGTTTCTGCAACAATACTGCTGGCACCCAAATTATCTTCACTTCCAAAGAACAGTTAAAGCAACAGTACAGAATATGCAAATTAGAAAGCCTGACTTCTGCCTGTTAACAAAAATGTGTAAAAATCAAATTACTCAGAAAAAAAAATCTTGCTGCTTTGTTGAAATACAATTAGTTTACAGAGCGTGTGTGAATTTTAATCTTAATTTTTACAATAAATTACTCAATATTTTGGATCAAAGGGTAGTTGCCCCAATTCTATTTCAAGATTTGCCATGTGTCTTCCATTAGTGCGACCATGTTTATGCCATTTACCTTCTCTTTTATTACGGTGTTGGTACTTCTGAGCTTGTTTTTCATGTCTGGAATTTTCAGTTTGTGTAAAAGGTCTTTTAGGTCGACTGCAAGGAGTAAACAAAAGCTTATTACTACTAAAAGCATTTTGAAACACAATTACATTTTCAAGTACAGCTTTGAACATGCTGAGGTTCATAGAAAACAAAGTTCGTATTAAGTAGTCCTTTAGCTTGTAGGAAAAATGGGGGAGGCATTTGTTTGTTTAAATTATCAATAAGGTGGTATATATAAAAGAAATGCTTTCTAAAAATAAAAATACAGCTGGTATCACAAAGTTTTTTATAACACTATCAGTAAAAGATTTTGGAATTGTTTTTCTGCAAATGGAAATTCTCACAAATTAGGTATTTAATTTAAAAATAAATTTCATACTATAAATAAAATCATAAAGCTTATGTGTTTGCCAAAACCACATTTAAAAGGCTACTGGGTAGCTGATAATAGGACTATCACATGCATGGTTCAGGTTTCAAGAGGAGAAAGTGCTACCTCTCACATAATATTTCGTAATCCCAAAGTAGTTAATAATTCAGACTTCCAGCTGCAGTAAAGTGCATGAAATTATAAATAATACAAGTGTAAATCTGTAAAGCCCTGAGAACACCTTTAGATCCAGGAAAGGAATGTAGGAAACAATTGACACCAAGGGCCACTGTGAGCAAGTCTGAACAGAATTTAGTCAGGGTCAGGATCTCACCTAAAGCCTGCTGTGTGATGAGCTCTGCTCTGGGTGTACAGACTAACTTGGTATTACACTGATCTACAGGAGAGTAGGGAAATGGATCTGCCAGAACAGGACTTGGAGACACCTCAAATATACTCAAAAACCTCATTCAGCAGAGGGCAACAAAGAAGTCCCAGTAAATGCTCCGAGACAGTTACTCATTCTATCAGAGCTGTTCAGTCTAAAGAAATCCCACTGGCAGTTACAGTTTTCTAAAGAGCCCAGCAGAAACATGAGATTGTGTTATGTACACACAACATTTATATAAAAGGTACTACAGATCCACTTTATATAGCACAATCTAATATTTCCACTAGGTCCTTCAGAAAGTCTTCCAGCACATGTGTCTGTATATACACACACATATATACACACACATACCTGCTCACAGACCATCCATTACAACAACGACATTAGTTGTCTTTATAAAAACCACTTCTTTGTGTTATCAAGTTCAGGAAACATGGAAACAAACCTGGGTCCATACTGGGGTGAATTGTCATAATGGAAGTAGTATCTGTAGACATATTTGTCCAAATCCTCAAAAACCTTTTCATTATTACTTTGGTATTCCTTCATATCTTCCAGGTAGTCCTTGACATCATTAACAAAATCAGTGAACAGCATCTGGTCATGTATAAACAATCCATTATGAAAAAACTTATTGATGAAGTTTTCTAGTTCTCTCCAGTGATGAAAGTTATGCACAACTTGTTGCAAATACTTTCTCATTAGCCGATTAAATTCATCCACCCTGATGGGATCCGAAACTCTGTTAAAGAGACTAATGAATTCTTGATGAGCACATTCAAAAATACCAGAGCAGCCCTTAAGGGCAAACTGATGTTTTCTATTACACAAATGATCATTGGGACATTTCTGGGAATCTGAATCTTTTTCAAATGTTGTAAAATGATGTTTTCTTCCATTTCTGGATTCTTTTGGCATGTGAGGTCCCCTGTAGTGCGTGTGCTTCAGATTCTCGTAGGAGTTATGGTCTCGGTAAAACGTTCGAGCTTTCTTGTTTGCCTCGTATCTTTTATCACTTGATGACTTCTCCTTTTCATCAAAGATGTTTTTTGTGGTATCTTTGAAGTGTCTGAATGTAGACTTTACAGAATCAGAGAATTTTTTCAAGTTTTCTTTCACTGCTTCTTTAGCCTGCTTAATCTTTTCCTTATGGTGTCTTACAAACTCTTTTGTAGAATTCTTCATAGCATCGAAAGTTTCTTTAACTGAACCAAAAAATGTCTCCTTTGATTTCTTTCTACTCTTACTTTGCCCTTTAGCACCTTTCTTTTGTCCATTTTCATAAATGTCTTGTTTTTCAGTTTGGTCTTTTGCTTCAACATACAGCTTCTCCCATAAGTCAGAGCGTTGTTGCTCAAAGTTTAGCTTTTTTTCTAGTTCTACCAGTCTTCCTCGCAGAGTTTCTATTTCCTGATTTTCTCTTAATGTCTCATCATCATCATTAGCACTGTCGGGTGTTTGACGAGAACTTAACTGTTCTAGTTCCTTTTTCAGAGCTTCTGTAACGTGGCGTTCCTTGTCCAGTTCTCGCCTTAACATCTGTGCCTCTGCAAAGAGTGTTTCCTTCTGCCTGAGAAAATTGCTGTTCCTTTGCTTTTCCTCTTCCAAATGCTCCCTTAGTTTCTGATTTTCCATTACAATAGATTCAGTGCTACTACCTTTATCTTCTAAGTTTCTAATTTGTTGTCTTAGCTTCCTTAATTCTTCCTGAAGTGAGGCCAAAGCTTTTTCTTCCTTCTCTAGAGATTCTCTTAAATGCTGATTTTCTGCAGCAAGGCTTTTTTTTTGAGAATCAAAGGATTTCTTCTCCACCTCAGTAAAGGTCAAACATGTGGCAAGATCTCCCTTGAGTGACTAAAAGGAACAAAAAGAAAACAAGCAGAAATACTACAATGAGAATTGTTACAATTTTAGCTAGAAAGATGAAAAACCAAGGTTGCCCAAACAGAGCTTATTTGTCATTTTGGATGCAGTGAAATATGCACAGCATGCAAAAATAGAGCTGGTTTGTTTATCTCAGTTCAGTTTGTTTATCACACACTTTCTTGGCAACAAAAACCATGTGAGAAACTCCCCCTGCCAGCCAGAGGTCATCACCCCTCACTTGTATTGGTTTAACTAGCTAAAGGATAGTCAGTTGGGTACAGGAACACTAACATCTTGAAAGGAAATCAAAATGTGCATGTTTGCTGTTGATTTATGTTCAGCAAACTGGATTTGCAGATTAAAAAAATAAATTAGCAGAAACAAAGGCTTTTAGCAGTTGGGGCAAAAATTCACAAACTTATTTTGAACCAAATTTGTTGCTGAAAATACCTGTTTGTGTAACTATATACTAACACAAAAGGAGCTTCCCAGTCTGTTGGCATCATTGACAAGCTCTAGAACATACTGAATTATGTACAAATGCTGCCAACAGCCACATAAAAGAAAATCTAAAAAAAAAAGACACATACACAAAGCACTCTCTAATCTTCTCTCTGGATGATGTAACAGTAAAAAAACAGAAGTATGGCTTAAGTACTTAAAAAATTAATAACCATTGATAATTCAGAAAGCAAATTCACAAAACCTGAAGGTTCAACATGTTATTACAAGCATTTTCTACTTCAGCTGTCTTCATTAATGACAACCTGGCATTACATCACAGGGAAACAGTCTCTATGTCCAGATAACTCCGAGACTACAGACAGAAACCCAGTATGTTTAAACACATTCCGAGAGCAAATTCAATCAACATAAAGCTTTGTCAGGAATTCAGGGGAAAGTTCTCTGTAAAGTACTAAAGACAAATATGTAATGGATTTGTGTGAGAACTTAGTTTCACTTTGTGTAAAATGCACACACAATGACAGAATTATGCAATGACTTCCAGCTAAGCTCCTACCTACCCCCACTTTGTGGCGCACTTGATCTCCTTGCTCTTGTTGGCACTGGTAAAGGTCATCTTTCATATCTTTTAATTCACGTGTCTTTGTCACCAGCTGCTGCCGTTTCTGGATCTGCACTGTACCTACAAAGATAAAAAAGGTTCTTCTGATAGACTGACTTAGACTAAGCAGTTAGAGGAACAGAGAAACCTAAACATCATCTTCATTCTCTCTGCAAATTCAAAAGCATTCTTACCTTGCCATCATTTCTGCCCAGTCTTACCAGTAACTGTTTAGCTGCTGCAAAATTGTTCCTTCCAATGATAAACAATTACTCAGACCCAAAAATTTGCTTCTACACTGTTTTTTCTTTAATAATAAATAAAGGAATTTTGGAACACTACATAGAAATAAGTTAGATCCAAACCAGAAAAAGTTATATAGGAAAGAATATTTGTGACTTCTCTGTAATTTTTTTAATAACATGCAAGTCAACCAGGATAAAAGGGAAATTATTGGTCCATGCATTATCCACTTCAGAGCTACAACCTTGACTGTTGATTGAATTACATTAATAAGAGGGTATTAGCACAGTATTTAAATTTTCATGCAGAAATACAATTTTTACACACTGCTCACAAAGCAGCAAGTATTGCAGGCCCTATCTTGTCCTTCTTATCCATAAGCAAAGGCTGCAGAGTAAGCAAATGTCTTGATTTTCAATTGCCAGACAAAGGCTGAGACACCCTGGTTTTCAGAAAAAGTATCTTTGCTGTACTAGCCACCAATTTTTTTGTCAAGAAGAACTTCTTGATGGTACTTCCTCAAATAACACATGTTCTCTAAATTCTGATGTACAGTTTTTATATATTTGCTTTTAAGATTCTCTTGAATTTACTCTAGAGAAGAAAGCAACAGCAATTTTTAGGTATTTCTTTCAAAACCAATCCAGCATATTCAGAGTTCTATTTCTGTATTTAAAGGCAGGGGGAGATATATTGTTAAACAGAAGAAGTACTATAAATACACTTGCACTGATGAATGTTTTGTGCTCTCTTAATTTTTGTCTATTGTCAAGTGTGACCTTAAAAAAGACTGCTATATTAAACCAAGCTGGAGTTCAATAGTTCAATTCAAATAAGCAAAGACAACATTTTTACATTTTGATTTTAAGTATGCAAAGTCCTAGTAAACACTTCTTGGAAGCATAGATCCTTTCATAAATGAATTTAAGTAGACTGAGAGTAATTAATTAATACTGGTTTTAATTTTTATCTTTTATGGATACTTTTGATGAAGTCCATAGATCCTAACAATCTAAAGCCTGCATCTGAAAAATCATCATTTAGTGTAAAGGGTTCATGTTAGGTAGAACCTGAATTACAGAAAAACACTTAAAGCTCTCTTTCTCTCCTTCTCAAAAATTATAATTTAGATACAGTAAGCAAAAAATAACATTTAGCAACACTGAAAATGAACATATTGAGGTGCCATTCCTCAGTACTTGGTTTGTGTTTCCAGCTGGTACTCTAAGTATCCTTCAGATTATTTAAGTAATCAATCCGAATCCACAGCATTATAGCTACAGTCCCCCTTGCAGTTTCTGGTTAAAGAAACAAAGGAGACATTTTTCTGGCAAGGACTTTCAACCTAACTTAAGCTTTACTTGTTACCTGAAAAGTTTGCCCTCATTCAGGTCTCCTTCCTAGAGCATCATAAAGCCGGTTAACTCAGTTTAATACTGATTAGAATACAGTTATTGATTAAAATCTAATCCTCGTTGCTTTCTACATCTCTAAAAGTCTTAAGGGGGTCCTGGAGCTCTAGCTAAAAGGAAAACACTATCCTGATATTGACCCACAAAAAAGAAAAGTAATTTTATAAAAAGTAACCCTTTCCAATCTTCTTACATGACAATTAGCCTAACATTAGAAGATTGCTGTAGGAAACATTCATTCCAAGCTGAACCACAAAAATACAAAGTAGTCCTCTAGGGAGATGGACTTCTCTCTGCAAGTTTGTGTTTAAAAAAACAAAACAAAACAAACCTAAAACCAAGAAGATGGAAGCAGGACTTGATTTCCTTTCTAGTGGTAGAAAGATAAATTATGACATAAACCTTAAGAATTTTCACATGAGGAAGCAAAAACTAAAGCCACACAGAGTTGCCTTCTTTCTGCTGAAAATGCTGCCATCACTGTCATCAGTGATGACAATTTTTATTTAGAAGTACAGATCCAGTGAATGAGCACATGAATTCCTTAATAAAGGTATTACCCTGAGTCCACGTTTCAAAGTGGTTTCTTCATCCATAGATGTCCAAGTTCTTCAAAAGGATGGTATTTATCATTGACACCAAACTAAACACACTGAAGTGATTAACAACTCAATCTCAAGCTCCCACCACAAGCACCATCATGGACTGGTCTAGTCAATGTGCTCCTCTAAGCCTCTGGCATGCCAATGTTCACCAACCACTTTTGACACCAGTTACTACCACCTGCTGTACCTGCTACATAAAAAGTGTTCACATGACAGGATTAGTCACTCCTAGAATCCCACATACATCAGCAATTCTTGAGTCTCGATTTATTATTTTATTTTCATAATGTAAGTATGCACACATGTACAGATGCATGTGTACACATGCACACACGCGATTTAATAAGTAAATCTGAATGCAAGCACAGCATCCACAGTACATCATTCATGGCTCTTACCTTCAGGTTTACCTAAAAATAAAAAAAAATTGGGATCAAGTGAAAATTAGTATGAATCTCAAAAGAAGTACCAAAATTTAAATCCTTAACACTTAGTCAACACTAAATCCAAAGAGAATCATATTCCCCATCTCCAGCTTAATCACATGTCTTTTTAGAAAGGCATGTTTTCATGTAAAACTAGAGTGACTCAGGAAAAATTACTATTTACCACATTACCATGTGAAATAGTATACATTACATACAGCTGCACTGCCAAAGGACCCTGTATTACCAACAGAGCAGCACTTCTCTCACTTTCAGGCTCAGGTTCTTAGCAGAGAACAACAAAACCTCAGTCCCAATAACCCAGCATTTGGTACCCAAGGTGTGGGCTCTGTGCCCTGCTTGGCTGAACTCACCATAGAAGTGCCCGAAGCCCATGCTGATGGCGATCACCAGCGCCAGGATGATGCACCTGTTGAGGCCGCTGCTGAACTGCCGCTTGTGCTGCTCCTCCCGCGGCAGCTCGGCCTCGGCCGGCGCCGCCCCCTCGGCCTCGGAGCTCGACACCCCGCGCTTCCTGGGGCGCCGCTTGCGCGGCTCCGGGCTGCTCTGGCTGCTGGTTTCATCGCTGCTGGACTCGTCGGGGCTGGCCTGCGATGAGAAAACTGCAGGGCGACACACAGCAGTGCTTAAAATGCACTCATTACTGAGTCAGAGAGCAAACTCAAGAGACATAATAGTTACACAAAATAGATTTATCTTGGAGACCACTATAAAAACAAAATTAAAATTCTAATGATATAGTTTGTGCTAGAATTTATGCAAGGCATGTGTGCTCTCCAAAGTTAAAAATTAGTTTTTTAAAACTAAATGATAGAGAATCAAGAACTCATCAAGGCACTTCCACATAACTTATAATTCACTTATTACAAAGTGTTTCAGTGAATCCTGCCTCCTAAAGCATCTACTGCCTCTGCAAATTCTTGTGAGGTAGAAAGACTAAGAATTCAGTTTTCCTTCCCTTGCAGCTATTAAAACTGAAATATTTAATAATGAAAGAGTAACATAAAGGCTTGCTAAAAGAAGGCCTCCTAGAAGACAGATATATACTCTCAAAAAACTTCATTCTGTGACCTACATGCAACTGCAGATTCAAAATCAAGATACAAGTTTATTTAAATATGCAATTTTGTTCACTTTTAGAACTACCATATACTATCTATTAGCATCTCTACCCACCTTTCAAAAAAGCCATTTTCAACCACTACTGCACAGGAAAAGAACCACTCAAGTGCTTTTCTGTTTGTTCTTTCCCACCACTCTTCTATTACCTGACTGAAGTTTTGGTAAATTGAATTAGAAAAGATTTGCGATAAGAACAAATTCTAACCTTACAAAAACACCTTTTCTAGAATTTTTGCAAAATGGTATTTATTATACCATTTGTATGTTCATGTTCCAATGGCCCAAAAGCCACATATTCTAACCAGAAAAAAAACCAACAGAGCTGTAATTGCTTGTTCCCATTTGTACAAATGTTAGCTGCATATACTGTAAATAAATTTATATAATCCAATATACAAGTAACTATTATTTAATCTCCCTCCTTTGAAAACATAACTTTCAAGTGCAAGGTAAATATCAAAGGGAAGCAGTAATAGAGTGGAAAAGTAGCTTTCAAGTATCTACATTCTGTACCTAATTCACATGTCTGGAATAGATTCAATGTGATCAGTGAAGTCTCCAGACATGACAAAGTACTCCTGCTTGGACACTAAATCTGCTGCTCACCATCACACAATGCTAATGCCCCTCCTAGAAATATGGTTGCTCATTCTCATATCAGACACCATTACTCAAAAGGTAAAAATATAGAGTGATTGTCCTTGAACAGTCACAACTGAAAAATCATTTGTTTGAGCAAAGCCATGCACACAACACTGAACAGACAAGAATGCCAAGCAGTGCTAGCTATTATCTATAAAATGCATTACCACTTAAGATTCTTCACTTAAAATAAATTACAACTTGATAGAAGTGATTGCATCAAGTGCAGAAAAGTGCTGGAACACTTCTAATTTCTAAGTCCATGGACAAGCAACATGTCAGATTATGAAAGACAACTTCCTCCCTAATAAAAAACTCCTGACTGATTTTAGTCAATCAGTCAAACCAGACCAACCAAGCAGACTGCAATAAAAACAAATCACTTAAACAGCGACTTAGACATGCAGACACTTAAATGAATTTATATAGCTTAGCAGAGAAGGACACTATTTTAGAGTCAGTCATTTAAGCAGATGCATACTTCCCCAATCCTGGAAAACAAAGGCAAACATTTGAATGCATTCCCAGAATGCAGAGGTCAGACATTATAGGGAAATATACAGGACAAACCTAGTGAGAAGTGTTATTCTTGCTCATCTGTGGGGTTTTTTAGGGTTTTTCAACAACCAAAGAAGCTTACACACAGGGAATACAAAAGTGGTTAAGGAACAAGCTGCTTCTAGCCAAATGGGAAAATTCTTTGGTACACACTGGACAGCAAAGAATAGGAAAGGAGAAAAAAAAGACAATCAGAAAGAAAAATGCTGTAAAACACTTCAAGCCATTCATAAGCACTTACTGGCAAGTTGCCAACAGCAATTACACTTTCAGACAAGAAGGACACTGCCTTACAGCTGCTGTAAGAATTCAATACAAAGCTGGGCTCTAACAGCACCAGGATGGAAGGGACTACAAATGAATGAAAGTGTGGCCACAATAGCAGTCCAAAATTCTAGCTTCTTCTGTGATTTCAAAGAAAGCAGATGAAGTTAGTGAAGAACATGATTTTCCCTGACGTTTCTGCACAGACACAGCCCAGACACAGCTCAGTGCAGCATATGGGCACCTCTGCTGGCTGAACGTCATTCACGAAGCAAAATTAAAACATTTCTGTTTGCGTGATGTAGACAGCCTAAACAGGAATTGTTTTGCAAAAAGAAGTGGCAGAAAATCCTTGTAGAACATTTTAGTATCTACATTAGGAAGAATCAGAGGCTCATCCTTTTCCAACACAAAAGAACACTCGACAGGAAGTGGATGACAAAGATTTCTGTTGTCACTTTTTGTCACCACTAAAACTTTGGCATTTAAAATAATTGCAAAAGTACCCCTGACATTTTCTGCAATACTTGATCAACTGAATGCAAAGCACTAAAGGCCATGTGGAAATCAGCTTAAGTTAGAAGGAAGAAATTCTTTTTGCCAGTCACAGGTAGGCTTGAATCCAACAAGAACCATCTAAACAATCAAGTATACATATTAAATGTATTATAGACCTTACTGATGTCTGGTCTAAATCTACATGCAAGGTTAACATCTTTTTAAAGAAGCACATAAGACACTGACAGCTCAGCCAAGTTCTTTAGTGAGGATTGGCTTTCAGCATCTGTCTAGGATATGACTACTACAAGTTCAAGTCAGATTGCTATTAAAAATTGTAAGAACACTCCATGCAAGCCATAAGCAATCAGCTTTGCACAAGCTGATCAAATTTAATCACACCACCTTGGAAAGGAAGACTGCGAGATACATGCTCTTTCACCTCATTTCCCCATCCCCTTACACAATCAGGAATCTTCCACAGCTTCTCCAGCCAACTGACTTTTGTGTACAAAAACATAGGGGGGGAAAAAGAGGCATTTTTAGAACTCACCCCTAACAGAAAAAAAACAAAGTCAACTAAATCTTAACTTAAAAATTAAGTCAGATCTCCCAGAAGACTTAGTGACAGCGTTGTTACAGATCCTCACTGTTTGTAATTAGATGCTAAGCTGTCATTTTCTGTTTCCAATGGATACTATACAGACACATGAACATTTAATGATGCTGTATCCTACCTCTCAGATAAAACAGTATTTTACGTCAAATCCTGCTCGTGTCATAAACTTAATTTGAAAGGTAAAAATAAGCCATAAAAAGGTGTCACAGAGAATAAAGAGAGCAGAGAAAATTACAATCAAGCATACAAAAGGAATTATAGAAGAAGACTAGAGAAGAGCAACAAAGTAGGAAGTTTTTTGTTTGGATTTGTTGAGGTTTTGTTTGTTGTTTTTCATTGGACAAATATTTATCTCCTTCCTCCTGATATAATGCATAGCTTATTTTGGCCAAGCACTGGGAGTATCTTAAATATATAAATATAGACTACATAGGTATGAGGGTGGTAAAAAGTTTTTGTAGTCATACATACTGCTTAGTCCTCATGGCACCAGAGATCAATTGTCTCCCACTTGCTAATCATTAATGCCAACTCTATATAAAGCCCAAAATACTGCCAAGAGAAAACCTGCAAGTATTCTATGAACTAAAAGTAATTTTGTTTCTCCAAGATATGCTACAAATTAACTTTCTATTTAAAATAGTGACCACTAAATGAGAGACATTGCTTTCAAATGAAAAGATTGCAGACATACATTTGGACAAAATTATAGAGTTGGGGCACCTAGAGTTTTTCTAGAGACTGCAAATACTTGGATAAGTACTCAACAAGACATTTTGTCCTCTATCCACAAAAGGAAGGTTCCCTAACCAAGGACTGGTTTGGTTTTTTTTCCTGGTGACATTTCTGTACATAGTTGCTTAGGACTGTATTGGTCTTACCAGTTTCTACATGGGAAAATGCATATTGACTGCTAGAGGAGGAACCCATGTTAAAATCCTCTGAATTCTGAGTTTCTTCACCATCAGCTGGAGCTTCCTCCTGACTTTGAGTTTCTTCTGGTTTTGGAGCTTCAAGTGTGACAATGTCAGAATCATCACTAATTGTTCCAATGCACGACCCATCATCAGGAGCTTTTTCTATATTTCCCTAAGGAAAGGGACAATGTGAGAATTATTCAGACACATAAACCATAAAGTAATTAAAACAAACAACAAAAACCCAAGAATTGTTAGAACTTTAAGAAAGGAAAAATTTGTGTCTTTATTTTAATGCCTTCAAAACATTTCTTGCCATTGACAGATGGGGCTTACAGAAGCTTCTGAATAATGTAATCTGTAATGTAATTTACCTCTGGAACTGTCTGAGTTTCCTCAAAACCAGATAGAGTATTATCTACTGCTGGGATCTCTTCATCATTGTTGCACTGAGCTGTATGAACGAAAAGAGGAAAATAAACAAGCAAACAAATATGGGATTAAAACCAGAAAGCACAAATTATGCCCATGCCCATATAATATTAAAATAGAGTTGTCACAATGTTATGTTTTAGGAGTACAAGCTTTGATAATTCCTTCCAAATTATTCTTATTTGATCTGTAACATTACTAGGGAATAATTCTTTTATCAATAACACTTCTATGAACTATCTTCCAGCAACACCAGTGCACACTATTCTATAACACATCTAAAGTATGGACAAAATGAAAGACATTCTACTAATTTCACATCTTTCAGGAAAAAATACTTTTATAAAGTCGATGATTGAATATTTTCCATAATACTGGTGAAGCAAGTACTCTGACAGAGATCCACAAAGTACATAAAAATCTATTGAAAATACTAATTTTGTATCAATGCTGCAACAAATATTTACCTCTTTCATGAAACTGCTCCTCTTTTAATATCTTACCTTGCAAATCAATTGCCTGTTCCTCTTCTTGCAAAGAAACATATTCTTCTGAAACAAACTCATGGTTATCATTTGTGCTCCCATTTTCTGAGGTCACTGTCTCTATGTCAGAACCCTAAAGGTGAAGAGTTTAAAAGGACATTACAGATACTGGGATTTCCAATAGTAAAGTAGGAAGAAAGGGTTACAAAGAAAACAGAATATTAATAATAAAAAGAAAAATAGAAAAATAGAACCTTTAAAACTAAAGACAACTTTGAGCAAAGAAAAACAAGAGAAATATTAAATAATTAACTAGAGTGAAACAAGTGTTAGTGTGTAATACACATGACCAAGGTTAAGAAAAGAGGAGGACAATTCTTGGGGGGGGACGGACATGACAGCAATTTAGGCATTAATGAACAACTACACAGAGTATTTTAAATAATTTTTTAAACTGTCTTTATTAGACCTGTTTACTAAATGGAATTTAGAGAAAGAGAGGAGGTTTTGAGTACGGGATTTAATTCTTGCTCCCAGGTCCATCTATTGTATGCAAATACACACACCCTCCCAAAAACAGAACTTTCAAGCATACCAACATGAGTTACAATAAATACTACTACCAGGACAAACTATGTATAACTTTACACCATCTTAATTCCTCCCAGAAAATTTGAAAGGCTGTTTATATAGTACATCTCTGATATCTCAAAAACAAGTATTTATACAAACTCCACATAGGATTTCTGTCTTTAATCAAGAAAGGAGCCTCAGTTCTTAGTCATTGCCAGTCAGCAACGCCAGAGCACAACAGGAACTTCAGATAAACAACCCCAGGGGACTGCAGGGTACTAAAGGCAGGCAATATGTTTGACAATTCCAAATATTTAACTTTTATATTGTAATTTTTGCTTAAAAGTACTGATGAGACACCAGTAAGGCTATTAGCAAACTACAAGCATGCAAAACACATAACTGAAAAATACTAAGTGACTCTGATCCTTAAATAAGTTGAGCTGTTTTTGTAAACAGAGATAGTTATTTTTGCAACAGCAGGTGTGAAATTACAGTAGCAGCAATACTTCCAGATCAGTTTCCCTGGATGTCTCATTTCAGGACTCAAGCAAACATGCTTTTGTTTTTAAGGAGACTGTACTTCAGGAAGATCAGATACCTCAAAAAGAATTGCATAAGATACATTATATAATCATGTTACAAAGTTATGTTTGTTTTTAAAAGGCTTCAAAAATTAACTGCTCCAGTAAACTGTTAAACACTTTGTATCTTTTTCATTTTTAAACACTTTGTATCCTTTTTCTTTTTGACTACATAAGTATCACACGTTTAATATGAAGTGTTTTGCAGGAATTCACCTCTCATTTTTAAGTAATTTACTGAAATCTGAGTGAAATCTCAGGAAAGAAAATACAAAGTTATTTGGGGTTTTTGGGTTGGTTGGATTTTATAGGTAGGTATACAGATTTATTATGTGAGAATTGTTCTCTGGTGTGATAGAACCACAACTTTCATTCCTTAAATTGTGAAGAAGAAGAAGAAGATTTCAGTTTGCCCAGGTTCCATAGGAAGAAAAACATCAGGAGTATTGCTTAAGACAGATTACAATTTTAGCTAAAAACCCAAGCAAATGGGCTAACTGAGTACATGGTAAGCCATCCTTTCCTTATAAACACACAGTCAGGTGTGAATGCATGAACTCTCTGATTTGCTTCATCTGATGCTGCACCTCCATCACTCTTCCATTTCAGCAATAGCAAGAGGTCAAGAAAAGATATTATCACCTCCCCACCCTCCTACAGAAAATTAGCAAGTCCTTCCTTAGGAGCAGTCCAACAATGCACAGCACTGCTTCTCTGTCCAAAGCATACCCTTGGTCCAGCACACAGCTGCCAGTTCCCTGCAGTCACACCCTGGACAACAGCCACTTCTTGCCCCTCTTAACTCACTGCAAAACATATCCAGAAACAGATCCCACTGAGTCATCATCAATACAGGTCACAACAATATGGGAGAAAACAATACTACAGTACTCCAAATTTGTCTAACCCATAGTTCTACCCCTTTCCTAAATATCCAAATCAATTCACTGAAGTATACAAAAGTCCATGTCCCCCCTCCCTGGGTAACAGCTGTGTGAAGGGTACCTGGCTATCCCACTCATTCTACTTTCTTCATGCTCAGATTCAAAGCTGTCCTGCCAGAAGAATACTCATAATTACAGCTCCCAAACACCAGGGTTTCCCCATTTTTATTTCACTGAATCAGGGATGAATAACTGGGAACACAAAATCTCCATGTCACAGAAATCCATTCTGCTTTGGCTAGACAAATCCCAGCCATCCTATAATCTTGTGTTATGTTAACTTATTTAGACTGCATAAATCATTTGCAGTTACAGTGTAAAATAACCATCCCAAGAATGAAAATAAAGTCTGCACTTCACAGCTGAATAACTCAACTGCTGAACTCAACTTCTAAATCCCTTCACTTTTATCTGAATTCTGTGAGTCCAGCAGCCTGTACACTCTTGTAGACCACTTGGCCTTGAGGAATGGAGTGCATGAGTTTTTTGTTTCTTTTGGTGACAAGATTCCTAACTTGGCATCCAGCCCAAAACAAGGAAAAGAAGTTTTAGCCATCTCTTAAATACCACTTTGCTGCCAAGAGAAATGAAAGCATGGCCCAGTATTTATAAACCTCAAACTGTATCTCTCGCACTTGTGACACGGAGCTGTCAAAACATGAGTGCAATCACAAGTTTGTGATAGCTTGGTTCTGAGTAACCCATTTGCACTATAATCTGAAAAACAGGGGAGTGTGCAGTGAAGGACAGCTGATCACTAGGCATGATCTTCAACTATTTTTGCCTGCTTTCCTCCTCTGAATGAAACATCTAAAGTACTGTTTCTTGAATTTTTTTCTGGGGCAGGCAACAAGTAGATGCAGGCAATACCTAAGTGTCATTCCAGGAAAACTGTCAACCCATCTGCCTGAGCATTCTGGCTCAATGGCCTCCTCAGTTTACAAGGCAATGCTAAATACCTAACCAAACCAAACAAGCAAACCAACCCACCCATCCTACACTCACACATCAGCCAAGATCTGAAGAGATACAGAAATCCTCAGGACTCAAGGAGGAAAAGGTACTTGATACCCACTCTAACAGGAAGGGCTTCTCAGAGGTTCTGAGCAACTCAGGTCTGCCTTGTCCACTGTGGGAAGGGGAGATAAAACACTCATCTTGTCACCATTCATGTGTGTGCTCCTGAGCAGGCTGTTGAAGGCACCGTTACAATCACCTCAGCCACTGGAGACATTTGATCAAACCGAAGTGCTGACCCTGACATAAGACTCCTGCTCTCCAGACTCCACTGACTGCATTGATTTCATCCACCCAGTGCAAAATTGGAAACCAAATCAGATCCAGACATCTATCCCATTATAGTCCACTTGTCCCTATCCTAATTTTCTGTAAGCAAAACTGTGTAAGGACAGAGGGCTGTTCCTGAACAGCCACTGCTGAAATTAGGATCAGATACCTTAGTGGTAGAAAAAACTTGGGAGAATCATGGAATCATTCCCTTCTGCACAAGACAGTTTTCCCACCCATTATTCCCAGCTTTGTTTTGGTGATTTATATGGAAAAGAAGAAATACATTAGCAACAACAGATAAATTACATAAATGCTAATGTTTTCAGGCAGGATGGAACAGAGGATTTCATGCCACTACAATTCTACCAGCTCTTCAAAGTCAAGCCTTTGCAGAAAAAGAAATTCTCTTAAATATCAAAATTTATATCAACTACAGTAAAAGTATACATTTTTAAAATAGTAGTTTTATGACTTACATATAAATTTCTCTTCTATATTCTCTGTTGGTATGCAAGATCCACAAAAAACAAGAATTACTAGGCTGAAATAATATTTTACTGCACATAAATAGCCTTAAACTGACAGAACTTTACCAATGTGAAACTGGGTACCTCGTGATTGATGACAGTCCAGCCACAAGATGAATCACTGTCACTGGAATTTTCAGACATTTTCAAAGCCCACTGCAGGTAAAGGTAGACACTGCTCTATTGAAAAAATTTCACTGCTCTATTGAAAAAAAAATAAACAGAAGAATGAAAATCATGATGTTACAGAACAATATACTAACACACAAATTATTATTCTGGAATTGAGAAAAAAAAAAACAGAATAAAAGTTGAGAAGGAAAATATATTCTTTTGTACTCATTTCCTATTATCTTCTTTATACTTGCAGCAAACATAGCTTTGCTAAGTACATACCTATTTCAGCCAGCCAAAAAGCTCTTAGACTAGCTAAACACACATACACACAAGCTTAGTCAATAAATCAATAATCAGAGTTAAACAATGATGCTATAGACAAATTTCAAGACATGATTCAGTACATGAAAAAATTTCTGCTTTGTTACATGCACAGAAAGTACAGTTTATGCAAGAAAAACACTGTGGGTTTTTTGAGAAGACAAAGATTAGGATCTTTTGGAACTAATTTTCTTCAACTACTGGGCAAAAACAATGTTTCCTGTTTCTTTCACTGCTTTCAAGTACTCTCAAATACACTGATTCAGAGGAAAATTGAGAGAGTACCTGGCAACTACAAAAACAGAATGAAAATAACCCAAAGTATAATTTTTTTTCTTACAATACTACCAGATGAGTGGTAGCCACTTTCAGAAGAGAACTGTCCAGCTGCAGCTGCCTGTTTTTCTCCTTTTTATCAGGAGTTTACCAGGAATACAGAGTACTGATTATAGTTGCATATTCAGATCAATTTTTCAAGTCCTTAACTAGCACAAAGACTTTACAAAGAAGTTTAATATATTTCTTGTTCCTTGAAATAAAAATATATGGAGTTGTTATATGAAATTTACTATGGATTCACCTTGATGGAAAAAATCTTCCCAAAATTTAACAATTTCCTATCAATTGCCTGTTATATTATGCATCAACATAATAAAACAGCCAAAGAAATCATAGCTCAAGAAAGTTTTATCACAGAATTTCAGACACCTGCTATATTTCCCACTCTTAGTTAATTCCAGTAAGAACACAGAGGAAAGTACCTATGTGTTTTAATTTATTTGCTCTCTACTTTATTATCAATCCTGTCTTCACTCCTGATTTCTTAATACAGAAAGTATTCACAAAACTTTGAATGAGAACATCTAAGTACACCAGTGTGGCTAGAAATTGGCACAACAAAATATAAAACTTCCAGTTCCATTTAGCTTTCTCCCAAAACACAGTAAACATGTGTCTCATATCTCTGCATTGTGGTAGTTATCACATGTTTTTCTAAAACAAAACTTTTTGCTCATTAAATTCAACTCAAATATTTACAGTTCCTCTGTAACAAAAAGGATGTTGCTGACAACCATAACAACAGTTCAAGCACAAATATTCTCTAACAATCAACTTAGGTCTGAAGCTTAGAGAGAAACTGAATTTCTATTTTTTTATAAAGCCCTACTTTGAATATGGTTGTCATTTTCCTGTAGATATTTTTCTTCCTTCATTAATGCTTTTCCTGGAATCTCAAACAGGGAATGTCAGGTTGGGAGGGGGTGGGAAGAAATCTATTTTGGTTTAAGTTGTTTGGGTTTTTTTAAGTCACGCTGCCCCCAAGGATCAATTTTTTTTTAAAATCATGATTTATTTTTAAATCATACTTCTTCAACCATCAAAATAACAAATGCCCAAATGGCAAAGACTAGGTTCTAGAGTTTACATGTGACAATGACATCTGCTTGCTGTCATTATCTACTCTGAATTTCACAGGGCATCCAGCAGCAGCAGCATTCCTTTCACTCCCAGCACCACAACTCCTCACCTGTCAGAAACATTGCTGGCTACCCTCCAAAATCTGAACTGAATTCTAAAAGACAACTTCAGGGCACCAGTACAGTTTGATACAAGTGCATCGAGAGATTTTGAAAGCTCAGACTGTAACCTCAGATTCTGTGCTGGGCATTACAACATCTCTCTTCCTCCAGCTAACTCAGCATTTCCCCCTGGGCCCTGGCTAACTCCACAGAAACACCATCCTGCTCTCCCCCTCCATCCACAAAACAGACTGGCAGGTAACTGAGCACTGCAAAACCCAATTGTATGTTCTATTCTGAACAAACCATGGCTTTAGGTTCCACATACACATCTGTCTTCCCTTCCCAAACAAAAGCTTCAGGATCTATGTGGGTACAGACATCTTCAAAATATATAAAAACACAAACAGAGAAACAAGCAGACAAACAATCATCATTTTCTACTGCTCACTTGTCTTGATAAACAGCCTTGAGTTGTTATTTATTTGTATTCAACCAGAATATTACACTAATAGTGCATATTTAGCTGCATACAGGTGACAAATCACCAAAATATAAAGGTTTTTAATATTAAGAAAAATAATGGAATAATAAAAAAGGATAATTACAAGAACACTAAGGTTTAATGTTAGAACTGCTAAATTTAGCAAAATTATGATAGATAGTTTGGCATCAGACTGAAGGGCATCTCTAGGATCAGTGTATTCCTACAGGTACCTTCAGTAAACACATGTGTTAAACAGTTATAAAAGCATTTTATTACTTAGTTAGATCTCAAAGATCAAAAATATCTAAAATTTTTAATTAAAAAAACTGCCTAGGTACAGTGTTCCTAAACTTCAATCATCAGCTAAACAGCTTATTTCTGTAACAGATTAATAAAATACATATAATCATAACTAAATCTGAGGTCAAATTCAATCCCTTAAGTACACTGAAATACAGAACACTAATTTGAACCCAATGGCTAAACTGACCCACTCACAAAATCTTCCCCAGTTTGATTCTCCACCAAATGACAGAGGCCCACTAAGAACCAGTACACTTTTCCAACCAGCCTAAAGGGGCTGGACATGTTGGCACCGTCTTCATGAATGCAACTTTTTTTAAAACATAGTTTTGAGCAGGAATTAAAAAGACATAAAGCCTTCAGACTTCCTAATGAATCGAGATGACACTAATGGGTTCTAGTCCAATAAGAGCAGGGACAACTGGAGGATACACTAGAGTGCTACACATCTTCCGTCAGGCCAAGACAGAAGGAAAGGCTGGGGGAAAAAAACCAACCAAAACCACACCCCACAGTGCACTGGTTTTGTATGCTCACTACACCTCTTCATTGCCACCACTGACATCAGGTTTTTAATTTCTATCCGGACAAATTAAATATCCATTTTGTCCAGAGTTTGATTTGTATGTATTTGGGGAAGGGGAGCAGGAATTCAAAAGTGTGAACTATTTTCCCATCCTTAGTGAAATGTAAACCAGAAGCATAAGGTGTAAAAGCTTACAGCCATATGTATTGTTGATAACATAATACCAAGTTATCCCAGGTATGTATATAAAAATAAATCTGAGATACCACATCCTATTTACCCACTGTGAAGCAGAATAAATACCAGTCTTAAAAAGTAGAACCACTCCAGCCTAAATAAACACTCAAGTTCTATCATCTACAAAGAGGACTTCCTAGACTAAAAAAAATAACCTTCAAAAAGTATTGACAAAGATGAGTAATGGGCACCAACATATGAGCCTGTTCTACAGAGTTTGCTGTGCTGTCATTCCAAGTAAAAACTCTCAGTTCTCTTCTACAGTCGATTCTTTGTTGCACAACAGAGAAAAAAAAAAAAAAAGAAAAAGAAAAACAACAACAAAAAAAACAGGTTCGGTGCTATTACACTTCAGCGTTCTTATGGAATTTATTTCTACCAAGAGGTAATTTCTTCCCCTAAATAACATTCTTCTCTAAGGATATATTTAGCAACCCATACTGAATACAGAATATTTCCTTGGTACGAAGGAAAGCCAAACGTGACTGCTAAAAGCCAGACTCTCCCAAAGCTGGGCATTCCCTGCTCAGTCCCAACTCCCAGTCTCGCGCAGGTGTTCCCGGAGCGCACCTGAACCGGAGCGCGGCTCGGCGCCAGCGCAGTTACAGCGCCAGGGCACTGTTTATGAAACAGAGCACCTTGCATCAGCCGGCGAGGCAGCGGCAGATGATGACAGAGAAGGAAGTTGGCAAACGCCAGCGCTCAGGGCCGGGGCCGGTACGGCGGTGACCACCGCCCGGAGCCCGCTCTCCCCCCGAGCAGCGCCGCCCCCCGCGGCCCCGCTCACCCGCTCCC
>VZRX01005929.1:63247-88635 GCA_013398075.1 Notiomystis cincta
CGGGACCTCGGCACCCGGCCCGCCCCGCGGCCCGCCCCGGCCACCGCCATGGCAACGCCGCGCCGCCGGGCTCGGGCCGAGCGGAGCCTGCTCAGAGGCCCCTCCGGCCGCGAGCGTTGAGCCGGCGTAGTCACCGGGGAGCCGGCACAGGGACAGCCAGCTCTGAGGAGACGCGCTCCGCTACACGGCAATAACGCTTGTACTAAGGGCAAGGAGAAAACAAACAGCCTCACCCCCCAAAAAGCCAAGCAACCAAACAACAAGTCTCATCACAGAACACCCAAGAACATGTTCCCCCCCAAAAAACACGAAGGTGCTGTATATGGAAAACAAATCTTTGATTCTTCTAGTCTCAGAGGGAAAAACTCTGGTGCCTGGGAATGAAGTAGTTTGGAAAGTCTCCTCAAAGCACAGGCCATGCTGCTTCAGGAGAAACTGTCCCAAGAGCCACTCGGACCGGGGGTAAGGCAGCTCTTGACTCCCACCCACACTCCTAGACCACATCTCATCAACCGGCACTGTACAAATAGAGCAGATCCAAAATCCCAGAAATTTAGACCCCAACAGTGCTCTGATACTGCAATAAATAATAAGTGGGAGATGACAACAACAGGCCTCATTAATAAAGTCAATGTGTTACTCGAGTTTTATCTAAGATAGCAACTTAAATGTTGGTTTCATGCCTTACATGACTGAGAAACAAAGTAAAAAGCCTTCACTGCACCTCTGAAGAACAGCAGGTTGTAACTGGCTTGCTCAGCAGCACTAAGAGAGGTACCTTACTCAGAGAAGTTTTACACCAGGCTCATCAATACAGCATTAGGGCACTTTCCATAAACAGACCAAGAAGCATTTGTCAGATAGCTCACTCCCTACACAGGAAAATAAAAATAACAAAAATTAAATAAAAGTAAAAACTCATACATGAACATGAGTGAGGAAGCACAGTCACTTGTACATTTCTCTAGGGCTCTATTTTTTATATTCCTGTATCTTAGAAAAAAGGGCCAAAACTAAATCAAATCACCCACAGACTCACTCTATTCTTACTCTCATTCATATTTTTATTACCCATACTAATTATTCCTGCCACACATATTAAGGTATTTTCTATGCTCAAGATTATCACTAATGCAGAAACTGACATAAGTCTCAAATTTTACTGTCCTCCATAGTCATTATGAGTCAAACTATCACTGTCCACACTTTACTAAATAAGGTCAAAGTGTTAAGTTCCTCACACTCCACCATGCATGTATTTCAATACTCATGTTGAGCAATATTTGCTTTGATCACAAACAGTTAACAAATTTGAAATGCTTTGCCCTGATAGTTGAAAGGCTGACTAACATGGGTTGAATAAGATGTATCTTTCTCCCATTGCCAGTGTCTCCTCCTTAGCCCTCACTTCCCCTCAGTAATTATATAAAAGAAAACAGCAATATCTCTAGGCACAGCATTACACTCAACTGAGGCACTCAAACTGCTGCACTGCCCTCCTCCCAGCTGCTAGAAAAGTGTTTTCAGCCCCTTCCAGTGCACTGCAGCAGTGACCTGTAGGAAAGCAGGGCAGCAGCTACCCCAGACATTTCTGGCTCACCTCAGCACTCCTCTCAAGGCTCTAAGTGAAACAGCTGGAAGCAATGCCTGCCACCTCCTCCCTGTTCAAACATTATAACATTTGCACACAATAATATATATGTGCATAATACTTTATTATAAAGACAGAAGTCAGTAATAAATGGTATTCAGGAAAGAGACTGATGCAGAAAATTCAGAAGTCTGCCAAAACTGCTACTGAAAGAAGTGTGGTTGAAATGGTCCCAGTTTGGAAAGAACACTTAACAAAAAAGGAACTGCTTCAAGTCCAGGGTTTCAGATTGTCAGAGTAATAGAGATGTTAACAAAAAGAAAAAATACGACAACTTTGTATCAGAATTATATAAAATATATCTAATAATGTTTACAATACTATACTTTCCAGTAATATATCCAATCGGTTACCAATTTTGTAAGTGTTCTGAGTGAAGCAGAAAAATGTCTAAGTAACACACACTCAAGAGAAATAAGATTCCTTCTGATGTCCACAAGGGCATCACAGAGGGTTTTTTTTTTACATTTTTTTTAATTAAGAACTTTGCATTGTTCCTTGAATTAGATGTCGAATCTTCTCAGCATCTTTTTCTATACTTTCATTTTTAGGATCAATCTTGAGAGCTGCTTCATAATCCTGGAGACCTAATACAGATACATTAATAAGAATATCAATCAATAATGCAAGAGCATCCTCTTTAGCAACTAACTGGAAATAACTTCTCCACAGTAATAAGCATAAAGTATTGTTCTTGAGCTTTGTTCTTAAGTAAGATGGAATAAGAATGACATTAGTTTAACTTCTGACAGTAAATAAACTTGTATTTTGTTTATCTTATTTTACAAAACATCTTAGTGGAAATATTTTACTACATAAATAATTTCAGGTTTTGAAACATGAAAATAGAGCCTCTTCCTTCACTTGTATATGCACCTATATATGTGTGTGTGCATGAGGGGACCGTTCTAAAGTGTTCTGCAAAAGAGAGAAAATTACACTGTGTGAAAATAAGAGGGGAAAAAGATATGAACTGTGAAAACTAGGGGGGAAAAACAAATCATGGGTAAGTAAAATCTTGCCTAAGTTAGTCTTTTTAATAAGGTTTCAAAATGCAAATGAAGCTGTAAGGGAATGACCAAGTGATGCCTAAGTAGAAAAAGGTAAACAATGGCCAAAGCTTAGTACTTTGACACTGACATTTTGAATATTCTTCAGTTTCTATTATCAGCTTTCACTTGTAAATTTGCTTCACAAAGCTAATCCGATACTCTCGAGGAACTGAAGAGGGAAAGTGTAAACTCAGTATTTTCACATAAATCTCATGTACTTGATGAATCATTTTGCTCATCAATATGGGTTTCTTACCTCATTTTACAAAGATGTTGCACTTCACAAGTATTTTAGAAATATACCAGGTTATTTTAATATCTTCAATTGAAAAACTCTTTAAATTAGGAATGCAATCCATTTTCTCAAACTTTTAAAGATTTTTCAAGTGGAATTGAAATTATCTGATAAATTAAAAATTAAAATTAAAGAATGTGGTATAAAGGTTCATAACAAATGGACATAGATTGTATAGGCCTCCCTCAAAGTCACTCCTGAAAACATCAAGGTGTGAGCAGCCTCTCTGAGCTAAACAGAGACACTTGCATGTCACTATAGATTCCTGCTTGCACAAAGCCAAGGCCTCACCTTCAGTGTATAACTCGAGCTGACAAAACGCTGTTCCACGCCTCACATGGGCTTTCACTCGGGCGTGCTCATTGTCAGGAACTGGTGGTGTCAGCAGCTCCAGTGCCTTTACAAAGGACAGCACCCAAAGTATTCATAAGTGATTTTTCGTAATTTGGGGTTTTTTTCTAATTGACAAACACTTCTCTCACCTAATTACTATTATTATACAGTAACATTGTAACTATTCAAACAGAAATAGAAAATAGCTATTCAAATTTAACTATAATGGCCTGTGAATGTAGTCATTAAGGTTTGTATCCATCACCCCAGTTTGCCAACTGCAGTTACATTGCCATGGCTAAAAACTGACAGATACCATGTTAAATGTTTATTGCAGTAAAATAATGTGTTCTGTTTTCATACATCATATAACCTGTCATGCTATCAAAAGACAAAAAAAAGGTAGCACTAAAAAAGAAGCACATGTGTTCTAGTAGTAGTTACTAGAAAAAAACCAAAAACAAAACCAAAAACCCCCAAGTTTCAAGACTCAAGTACTTACTAGTTCAAAAAATAATAATTCTTGGAAAACTTTTCCCACATTATTCAGGTGCCATTTGAAATCACTCCTCTTGCTGTGCAAATAACAGCTGCTAAAACATCAGGACAATACAGCCCTTCTTTTAAAATGTTTGGTTTCTTGGAAGTTTTTTAAGGTATCCTGCTCATCACCACTTTTTTTTTTCCTTCCAACCAAATGAATCACAGCACAACATAATAGAAAACATGAGAGTATACTTTGGTTTTGTTTTTCTCTGCTCCAAGTTGTGGGTTTTTTCAAGTCAATATATTGCTACAATATTTTTATCTCTAAAGAAACATACTAGCCAACATAATATGGCCATCTGTCACAGATGTGTGGAAGCCTGGTTTAGGGTTGATTTTATTGTGGTTTTGTTTTAAATTTCCAAAAGTTCATTAATCACTATCAAATTTTAATATTTCACCATGGCTTCATTATATCCATTTCAAATTTTAAACTTTTCAATTGCACTAATATGTATTTACAGATCTGCTTAAAACAGAACCATCACAGTAATAAATCACATGAATGCATAAGATGACAGCCTGAGCTCCTGGATTTTCATACCTTAGAGGAATCTTCGACAGCTTTGTGCAGATTTCTCAGTTTAAGGTGGCAAGCAGCACGGTTCAGGTACAGCAGGGGAAGCTTGTTGTTCAGCCTCACTGCCAGGTTATAGGCATTTACAGCCCCGAGGTAGTTCCCCATTGCAAACATTTTGCTAAGTATAAAACAAAAAGTGAAACATGCACTTTAAAGAAGGGCATAAATACAGAATATACACCTACTTATTGTTAAGTCATTTTCAAGAATTTGAAGTTTTAGCATCTTTTCCTTTGAAATGCCCCTTTATAGCCTTTTCTGGGAACAGCATAGCTGAAGTTCAGTGCACCTTGATGCTGACAATACAGCTCAGATATACTCAACAAGAACAGTCACTGCTTACAAGCAGTGAAGAATTACAAGAATGGACACATTTATGTAGACACAGGACTAGTTTTGAAAGCTTTGTATATCTGATTATGATTGCCTAATCAAACCTTTCTGTATAACACAGCTATATAAATAAACCAATATTTGTATCAAATTCCTAAAGTTTATTTTAGACAGATGTTTAACCTCTCACTAAAAAAGTACAAATTAAATTAAATCCACTTAGATATAATAGTACACTGCCTCAGCTGTCTTCAAAGAAGAATTGGCATAATGTGTTTACAATTATTTTGTTCATTGTGAGCTTCAACAATTGCACCTCATGATTTATCAGATTCCAACCCCATAAGCTGTCAATAAAATCTTGAGTAAGACTATCATGACTACTCTAGACATCCACCATCTGTGTCTAGGATAAATAGAATATATCAAAACTAAACAGTAGACAAACACCATATAACTAATTAATTTTTAATACAGCTTCAAGTGGAGCATAACTTACTTTCCTTTCTCCTTTAACCAGTCTGGATTCTTCTCCTCTTCTTTTAAATCTTCCAGTTCAGATAAATCAGAATTTATTATTCTTCGAGCTTCTGCTTGTTTATGTAGCCACTGTAAATACAAAATGTGCAAGTATTATTTCTGAAGCAAAAGATTCAGCTCCAAAAGAAGGATTTTATTTTCATCTCTTCACTCATACTTATCGAAAGAATCCTATTGACCACGTATTTTGGACAGAGGAAAATATTTAATAGTGTCCAATATGACAAACTTCAGTTTCCCCAAATATTTGAGAAGTCAGGTTATCACATCCTTAGTACATTTTTGTTTATTTGTCTGTTTTGATCTTTGAAAATTACTTTGTGTTCATTGAATCAAGCTCAAAAGAGCTGTGAGCTTCTTTTAAGACAGAACATAAAGAATATTAAATATAAGAGTTAAGATGCTTCAAATTTTGTACTTCAAGGAATTAAATTAATATTGCTGCTTTTTTTCCCCTCCCAAAAAAGGAACACATTATTTATTAATCTGCACAACCACATGGGGAAAAGATTTTTATATACATTTTTTTCTTTATATCTTAATTTAAATAAGACTGCCTTCCTTGGAAGCTGAGGACATTGCACAGGCAAAATTCCTTGGCACAGGTATTATTTTTGCCAGCTTACTGAGTACACAATAAATAATTCTCCACCTTACCTCCTCCTCTTCTGCAACGCGAGATTCTCGCAGAGCTGTGGGAAAAACTCGTGGTGTAAAGTTGACTTCAATTGTAGCAGGAGCTCGAGGAGCTGGTAACTGTTCCTCCTTTAAATTCTGTGAAAATATACTACTGGAACCACCACCTATGAAAAGAGTCAGAGCACTGGAAATGAAAAATGAAGCAAGAGATTTTTCTGATTTTCTACCAAAGTCCAAGGTACACCTGATTTAGAAATGTGGCACATTAGAATTCAACCTCTAATCGCTTGAGAAAAGTTTAGACTTGTTCTTTTCAAGGGAAGGTTCAAACAATGTTTCTTCCTAATGTAGCAAGTAAATAAATGGAATTATACAGCATCTTTATTATATAATTATACATATGAACTTAAACTCCTCTTACACCTCTCCCTTTGTTGTTTGTATGATGCTGTGACAAGGCAACAATGAGAGCTAAAAGTAAATTATCAAAGCAAACAAACAAATAATTAAATGTCTTCTGTTGATTTAGTTCCCTGAATTGTCTCTCAATGGAACCAAGACACAGGACAGAGAGAGCAAAAGGAGATTGAATATTTCTATGAAACCCAGCAGTTAGGTAACTTTGGGTAACAGGAACCCCGCCCAGAAAGTCTGCATTACACTGTCAGAAAGGCTTTCTGATTTACTTTTCTAAAGCCCAGAACAAAACCCACCCTTGTATTTCCAAAGACTTGAACAAGACCTAAGAACTCATGTGCTTTAGCTCAACAAATTGCCTGAAAGCAATTTTAAAATAACTGTGAACTAAAAGGACTGGTTCAATATGGTGGAGACAAAGATAAACAATGAATTAGAAACATCAAGGAATAAAGTTATACCCACACTTTAAGGAATTATAAAGTACAGTTATACAGTACAAGTATACAACCTTTTGTGGGTTTGGGTCTTGTCTTAGAAGTTCCTTCATTAGGAATCCTCGTTTTGTTTGTTTTTTCTTTTTTTATCTCTTTTAATTGCTCTATTTCTTGATGTAATTCCCCCTTTTTCTGTATGCTCTTGTATTTATCACCATTTTCTTGTTGTTTTTTCCATAACTCCAGTTCTTTAGCGACCTTCTGCCGCTCCTTTTCTTTCAGATCCTCAATTCTTTTTCTTTCTGCTTCCTCTAGCTATTTGAACAAAAAACTCTATGAGATACACAACATCTGATAACACCAACATGGCTAAGTTAAAGTTACCATTATTTTCCCAGTTTCATATCCCAAGCATAGTGTAACCAATAACGTGACCATACAAGCACAGTTAATTAAGATGCTTAAAAATTACTGTGAGAGTAAAGACTTCTGATTAGGTTTTAGAAGTCTCATCTTTAAACTACTTTAGTAGCAACCCTAAGGTACAATCCAGAAACACTCAGAAATCAGTTTTACTTTTAAACAGTGAAAATCCATGCTCCAATGTAGATCTCTGGAGAATACAGAAATGTAAAAGACATGTGATCATTTTAATGCACTGTTTGTTATTTCTCCTCTTCTCTTTGAGATTATTGCATATGCAGAATAGGTACAATGTTGCTACTAAGACAGCCACTAACTGTAGTTCATTTTGGTCCATATTGCATATGCAATCTTAAAATTTCATTGCATGCTCCAAAAAAATCCTTTGAACACAAGTGAAGTGACCAGATTTTTTACATACATAAAAATTTTAAGAAAATATCTTAAAATATACCTAAAAAGCAGAATAACAAAGATACAAACACACAAAAGGCCAAAAAAAACCCCAAGTCTGATACAAAATACAACAAAAAATAAGTAAGATTTTTTTTAAATCTGTATTTTTCACAGTGCTAAAGGACTAAATACCTGCAAAGGCTACAAAAGACTACAGTTTTGCCACATGATTGTACACTCCTTTCAACAGACAAGAATCTGAGCTCATCACCAAAAACTTTCATTAATATTAGTCATAGAAAATGGCAATTCCGAAGCACTTTTTCTGACATTTTCATATGTGGTAATAAATATGGTTTAAATGCAAAGAAGTAACAAGGTTCACCACCCCTATAATAAAAATCGGTACTTTTCATATTTTTTAAGGTACATTCAGCAAAGCATCTGCCAGATTTGTTGGTAGTTGTTTATATGTATATCTTGTAGAGCTCCTTCTAAGCCTACCTTCATTGTGGCCTCCAAAGCATATTTTTTGTGCTCCTGTTTTGTAATTTTTTTTGCTTCCGTCTCCTCTTTTGCCTTTTCATGGGCTTTTACAACAGCATTCTCTCTCAGATATTGCAGTTTCTCCTTGTCAGCTTAAAAAGATAAACTATTTTAGTCATGTAGGCCTGGAGTTCGACTGGTATGTATCATATTAATGAAAACATGATTTGTTCTGCTACTTTCGCAAAATGCAACATGGTTACAATTCCACAAAGCAGTGTCTTCCAAGCCCATCTCTAAAAGAAAAGAATTAAGACTTGCCTACACACAAAATGTAAGTTTAACAAGAACCAGCAGATGTTCTTTGTTTCACATACTTTCTTTTCTCATAATGAACAACAAGGTTGAACTGAGCAGATATCTACCAGCACAAGTGTCACAGTATGGGTTCCTTACACATAATTTAATTTTCAGAGTGGAGAACTTACCATTTGCTAGAGTTAGGGAATCCCACATGGCCGGTTCTTTTTTATACAAAGTGAAGAATATGTTTCCATTTCCAATCTTTGCTGTGCTATTTGTGTCATCAATAGGAGCATATAAAATGGCTTCAAATAAAAAGGGAGGGATGCTTACCTACAAAAATATAATTTGCACTAATATTTACTATTTTAAATTAACTCTCACATATTCAAAACACAGCACAAGCATAGAGTAAACCTCAAGAAACAGATACTATTGACAGAATAAATTGCTTTGTGTCCACTGTGGAGGTTTGTAGAGGCCCAGAGAAGATGCTTCCTTCCCTTTAAGGGTGGGTTGTCACAAGGTTATATATTTTATTACTGAGGTTGTAAAAGCCAGTTCTTCAGCACTGCAACAGAAGCCGTGAATTTCAAATTTAGAATTATTATTCACAGTACAAGTAAATGTAAAAATTCAGTCCATTTATGAGAGTAAAGGCAGCTGGCACCTGTTGAATAGCAAGAGCATGGGAAGGGAATGAGCAGTGGCAAAGCCATTATCTGCCGCAGGACGGGCGTTTAACAGCCTGCAGCACACAGAGGGAGATTATAAAAGACAAAGTTTTACGAAGTCGAAGAGCTGCCCTGGTGCACGGCGCGCGTGCTCTCGAGCAGGGTTACGAAGTAAGCCCGGGGCCGCGGCCCTGCGCGGCAGGAGGCCCGTGAGGCGAGCGGGCCGCGGCCGCCCACCTTCAGGTACTGCTCGCTGCAGAAGATGTTAGCGGGGGTGGCCCGGGCGCCGCGCAAGGGCAGCGAGAGGTACACGGCGGTGGGGGTCTGGCGCCAGCTGTGCTCCCGCAGCCACACCGGCATCGCCGCGGCACAACGAGATGCCCGGGGCCGCTGCCCGGCCTCACCGCCGCGGCCCCGCGGGGCACGCCGGGAGCTGTAGTCCCGAGGGGCTGAGGGCCGCGGGCAGCGCCCCGGCTGCCAGCACTCACACCTCAGCAGGGCGGCAAGGAACGCGGCTCCTATCACCCACGTACATTTCTGGAAAGAGACAAAGTGCTGTTAGCGTAGAACTTCTGGCAAAAAACTATCAAAAGCTGAGGACGGATTTAATTGGTACACAGAACCACAGAATGGGTCAGGTTGGAAGGAACCACAGCGGGTTCATCTGGTCCAGCCCCCTTGTTCAAATAGTCATCCCAGAGCACAGGGCATTGGATTGTGTCTGATGATTCTGGAATATCTCCAGAGACAGACACTCCACAGCCTCTCTGGGCAGCCTGTACCCACACAGAAGTTCTCCCTCACTCCAGGTGGAACCTCCTGAGCATCAGTTTCTGCCTGTCGCCTCTTGTTCTATTGCTCAGAACCACTGAGAAGAGCCTGGCTCCATCCTCTGGCAGCTCCCTTCAGATATTTATACACATTGCTGGGGTCCCCTCCCAGTCACCTCTTCTTGAGGCTAAACGGGCCCAACTCCCTCAGCCTGTCCTTGGAAGAGAGATTCTCCAGACCCTTGATGAGCTTGGTAGGTCCCTGCTGCAGGAGCCCCATGTCTCCTGTTCTGGGGAGCCCAGAACTGCACAAAAACTCCGAGCATGGCCTCACCATGGCTCAGCAGAGAGTAGGATCATCTGCCTTGACCTACTCTGGCAATGATGTCACTGAAACTTCCACATGTCCCCTAAAAATAACTGGGTCATACAGGCAGCCCCATGCTACTGCTGAGCAATGTTGTCTGTTGTAGTGTCTCTGCCAAAAACTCAGGAGGTAATTTGCACTTTACTGCTCCACTCCAGCAAACTGTAACACTGTATCTGCCAAAATAAAGCCTACTATATTGAAAGCAACTGCTTCTGGGGAACATGGCCTGAGAGACAAGACAAACACAGCTGGATAAAAATTCAGGTATGTTTAATTTCCTCAAAAGTGTGCAATTACCTAGAACTATCAGGGAAAATCCAGAACCAAAAAGTCTAGTTTCCCCTTTTTCTTTTAAAATAAGACCAAGAACAATGGAGTTTAACATGGCACACATTAGCTAGGATTTCTGATGTGTATCACTGAAGACTTAATTTTTATGTTCTATTACCTATAATGCACAGCAACATTCAAATGGTAGAGGTTACTTTTAAGTACTGTATATATATAAAACTAGGTATCACAGAGATTTAAAACCTTTTTAGAGCAAGAAGTCCATCATAACTCATATGATTCCTGGGTTATTCTCCACCCTTACTCACACACACCAATTTCATCTCGAAGAATCCTTGTACTGACTAGAAACCAAGAATTGAATTAAATTCCTCTTTCCAAGAACATTCAAAGCACATAGCAGCAGCAGCTAGAATGATTACAATGTAATAGTAATGCAAAATCTCCTACCACTCCAGAATGCAGCTGTGGTCATCCAGAATGCATCCTTCGGTTACAGAGAGTTCATTCACGGACAGTAAATCAGAGGGTTTGAGTGCAGGTCTCCTACCTTGGTCACCCAGGTGTCATTTTTAGTTTAATCACAGATGATATACTGAAATAAAGCAGCTTACTGTTTATTCCTGCTAGAAGGATTATACTGTGCATATATGCTTTACATGACAGGCCACAGTTATGGTTACCAGTATTTGGCCTTCTCAAATTACACAAAAGAGCTCCAATAAATCAACCAAAATGTCTATTTACTTAAAAGCTAGGTCTGCAATGCAAAGCTTGTAGGACACACAGTAAATATCACTAACATATTTTTATGTCAAAGTAGCAGATTAAGCTGCTGAAGGACACAAAAGGGATTCAGCAAGGTCTTGGATCAACCTTAGAGGTTTTGAATTGATGTGTTTGTGCAGAACCACCACCTCTGTCCCACCCACTCCACACCACAGCCTTACCTGGGCAAGCTGCTGTGCTCCTGCTGTGACACACTAGCAAAGTGAACAACAGACACTCATGCAGAATGGTTCTCCTGCTGGCACTAACTTTATCAGTCAAAAGTTTGCAGTGAAAAGTTTGCACTGCTGGAAGATCAATTTTTTCATTGAAAATCTGATTCCTAAATTCCCATCTCCTGTGCTATGAAGGATGCAGATTTATGTTTCAGCCAAAGCTTAATATGATTAATATTCTGGACCTCCCAGCTGCCTATACACACATATATCTTTTCTGGAGTGATTTCACTTCTAATGGCTTCAGAAGTTTTAATATATGGGAGGAAAAAAATCCTTTAGATAGTTTACATTTTCTTATCTTTACTTATTAACCTCTTTTTCTCCCATCCTTTCTAAATTCTCTCTCATTTCTCTCATCCCTCCATATCTTTAACAGAAAGCAGAAGCATTTTATGAGACTCTTTATTCCAATAAACTGTTTTGCATATATGGCTTGGGACCACCCATATCAGTTACTTTTAAAATTTATTGGTAAAGCAGTGATTTGGTATGTGTTAGTTCTGGCAATTTAACTAACAGGAAGAGCTTAGTAATAATTTTATAAATTGGAATAAATAATTCTTTATATAATCACTTTCCAAGTGCAGCAAGTTAGTAAAAGCCCATCTATTTGGACAAATGGTGTTTGAGCCTTCCCACGCCTCCAGTGAAGAAAGAAATGGGGCTGAAGGCACAAGACCTGTTCCCATCTGCTTTGAAGTTACTGCAGATTAACACCTTTACAGAACAGTGGAGCTCTCCAAGAGAGGCAGGAGCTCTATTTCTGATCCATATGACCTCATACTGCTTCTTGCAGGATTGCACTTAATCCAAATGTGTTCTCACAGGCAGAACATTAGAAGAGTCCATCTAGGCATTACATCATCTTCACAGAGTCAACAGGCACCTTCCCCGCAAAAATTATCTTTATTTTAAAAGAAATTGAAAACAGACAACAGAAAGCAACAAAGTTACATACAGTGCTGGACAAAGTCTACCATATACATTTCCAAGAACACTTGAATCAGATTCTGATATATGTTCTTCTAAAAGGTAAAAATATCACACCATTATTAACAAAAAAAATTAAATGTCAACAATCTTAATCAGCTTATATTTTGCATTGTTTGGATGGCAGTAGATTGGTAACTTGCCTTTTTCTACTCACTTTTAGCTCTAAAAGGAGAATTTGGACAAAAAATTCCAAGTCAGAAGGCCCTAAAGACCACAGTGCCTGCTCTAAAGGCCACAAACACAAGCTGGGAGGAAAGACCATGTTTTAAATAAAAATCCCTAACAACTTTGTATTATTTCACATTTAAAAAAAAAATATCAAGAAAGAAAGAAAATAAAAAGAAAAGAAAAGAAAAAAGACAAAATAATATATTAGGAGCTTGCCCTCCTTAAATTTTATGGAAGTTCAGATTTAGACCATTCTGTAGATGAGTGTCTAGTAACAGACAACTCTCAGAACTCCAATCCCAAAATGTCTCCAGTATAGCAATTCCTGAAATATCATGCACAAATCTCTAAGTAAAAAGGTGGGGTTGGATCAAAAATTCTTTTGAGACAATTTCTTTGAACATGAAAAGGAAAATTAATCATGTATGGTAAACAATGCAGAAACAGGTATTCCCTATGGTGCTGGGCTAAGCCATTTCTAAACCAGGAGACAAAGGGTGACACTGAAAACTTTGAGCTGGAGGCAGCACCTCTGAGGGCCTGAACAGCACTCAGAGCTAATCACCTCTGAACTGCTGACACACAGCACTAAGCCACTAAAGGGACCCTTCTTTTCTTCTCTATAAAGCAGAAGTTATCACTTCCACATGAAGAAGTGAGTGTGCATAACTCAAGATGTAGTGTAGGATAGTTATATTGCCTTAAAGAGTTCTGCTAAGTACACTTAGTTTCCAATTTTAGGGAAGAGTCTATTCTAATATAGAAAGCTTCTGCCAAAACTTATCAATTGCAGAATAACTTTAAAATACATCCACTTCTACATCCTCCTGCATATATCTAATCACATCCAATGGAAGAAAAAAATTATATGCCTTCTAAACAACAACAACCAAAAATTACATGTTTTGTAAAACAAGTAAAGAGTGTTAGAACAGAATTTTCACACCCAAGAGCTGATTACCAAATGTTCACCCATTTATCAGTGGATAATACTAAGAAATTCATATTAAGTAATGGCAACAAGATGATAATGCATATCAGTGCTGTGTGTTCTGAAAGGTACTCAGTTTTAATTATCATGAATTGCTACCATCTATCATACCTCGTTCTATGCAAGATACCACACCAGCTACCAATCCATAAACAATAATGTTTCACATACTTCATAGAGTAGCTTAAAACACATCATGGTATGAAATAATTTGTATTACATAGTAATTTAATCCCTGGCCACAGGGTTAATGTTGGACAAAGTCTGGAAACTTTTCCAATTTGAATTACATACATTAACTTTGCCACACACCACAGCACTAATGCATGTATTACATCAGACATGCTCTAATTTAAAATCAAAACAAAAACGTTGTTGCAAAAATACATGTCACCAATGTGGAACACATTCAAGATTGTATAAAAAGTACTGAACTGATATCCCAAAACAGGTATATTTAAGCAGTACATAAGGAAAGATTAGTTTTAATATGAAACAGTCATTTAAGTCACATACAACATGATAAGAAGCATGACTTCCTTTTTTAAAAATGTTACACCAATACTTTTACTGACAGGCAATGTTTATTTATAAAATGAAAGGGATATATTTAATGCAGATGTGTTACTGTATTAAGTTGGGATAAAGACAAATGTTAAAAAGGTGCTACATTTTAACACCACTGATTTTGTAAAAATCTCAAACCATAAAAGCACTTCACTTGCAAATATCACAGGCCCCAAACTGCAAACACTTTAAAACATTCTTGACTGTGTGCATGCAGTTTCACTGACTTCATTAATTCTCACATGCTTGAAATTAAGCCTGAAAAATGTGATTACAAAACTGGTTCTTAGATTAAAAACTTCAGAGGTCACAAAGTATAATCTTCTTTGAGCAGCCCCCAAAATTATATTTTTGTTTTAAGTAGAGCAAACTTCATTACTTTTCTCTAGCTTCTTTCATCTGAAGATCTCAAATAATAACTAGGCCTCTAAACAACCTTTGGAATTAAGCATCAGTCCCATCTTCTTTCAGAAGAGACAGGCACAAACAGTTAACCTGCTTGTTTCAAGTTGTAGAAGGAATGACTAAAACAGCAAGGAACAGGATTTTTGCTACCTGCCCTCTAGTTCTGTATACAGCACTGTCACTTACATGTTTTCTCATTTAAAATTGGTCACTAGTAAAAAAGTATTAAGGACAGTACAATCCAATTTATATCTGTTTATTTCAGCCTGGGGGGGAAAAAATCTGGGAGTAATATAAGGCTGCATTTCTGATCATGACCAGAAACTATTTAAAAAGGACACAGGCATTTCCCATAAAAAGGTTAAGGTTTGCAAGATTTACAAAATCTTTGCAATATTTTTGGTGTGCAGCACCAGTACAGTCTAAATCACCAGTAATGAAAGAAGCACGTGAGAGTTCAATACAAATCGTTTCATGTATTACAAAAACCTCACCTATTCTACTCAACCCTCCCCCCCTCCCTCCCTCCCACCCATCATTCTAGAACTAACTTCTAATGCTAATCAGCTGACATTTTCCTAGTACCTTACTAATTAAACATGATTGCTGTTTTTCCTGTGCATACTTGAACTACTACTAGTCAACACATGCAGAGAAAACCAAAAATATAACTGCTCTCTAGATAAAGGGTTCAAGTATGCCAAGAGCATATCAGAAGGGCAAGCATATTGGCTGGATGACTTCTGGAGATCCTTGTCAGTCATAGCTCCAGGATCAGTGTGCTAACAAGTGTGGGGCTGGTTGTTCATTTGTTTTTATTTGATATCATTGACATTTGCTAATGCCTTGAACTTACAGGTTAATAAATGCAGAAAATTTACTGGGTTACAAACCCAATGTAATACCAGTTTAGAAAAATCTAAAATAAACTGTTAGAATAAGTGTCACAAATACGCAATTTAAGGCCTTATAAAATGATATTCCAGTTGATTTTACGTTTTTAAGATCACTATATTTAAATATTAATGTTCTGAGAGCTAATCTAGAAAATAGTTGCCTAACTTTATGTTGGATTGAGGAAAAGATTAGGAAACACATGGCTGTTTTAAATACAATGTCTGCTCCAAAATGTTAAAACATTAATTGGACTTCTGAAAACAAATGCCCCAAAATCTTCTCACAAGAGGTATGGGGCATGGGAGTGGGAAAGGTAACAATATCATCATTGGAGCTTTTGTTGAATTTTCACTGAGCAAAATTGTTATTTCATTTACATTACCGTAGGTGTGAACCAGCTCCATTATGTTCACAGTGCAAATTGTTGCAGAGATTAAACTGATTCCCAGAGGAACAAATCTATCTAAACAAGGTTTGGTTTAATTGCTACTTCAGGTACCCAAAGCAAATTCAAACAGTCTGTCAGTCATTAGGAAAACTACTGAAGAATAAATCTCTCTAACAGAGGTTGTTGCTTGTTTGGTTTTTTGTTGTTGGTTTTAAAATCACACCTCTAACAAAACAAGATTAATCTAGTTAATGTACTAAATTAAAGCAACTAGTGATGAAAACAGAAGCTCTGGATCTATCTTACACTTTACATCTCCATACAGGAAAATTCTCAAGATATGAAATATGTCACTTACACTTTAGACATTATTTTCTTTTTCCTGATGAAAAGCAAGCCAAAAAAAAAAAAAATAGGGAAATACTGCACTTATACAGAAAAACTCTTCACTTTTAAAATAAAACAAGTTGTGTAGATCTGCACAGTATCTTCCAGGAATGTACCATAGTAGAGGCCATTTAAAATCAAACACACAATGGTGAACTATCAAACAGGCCTTACTTTCACTCATTAGCATGGCTTACCATAAAAACTACCCCTTTATTAGATGACCCTATTCTCTATAAACTCCTATATCACTCATCATCACAGACCTGAAAAATTTATCACGTTAAGGAACATGACTAGTACCTGTAAGCCTGACATCTGATTTAATTGCTGTTTAAAGACTGTTTCCAGCACAGTGGTACACATTCCAAGCAGAATTTGTTATTACAGTACCTCCTTTTATTAATTCAAAACAACGTTTCTCTCTAAGGAAACTTTTTCAGTTGCACATGCAACTTTATCACACTGCTAAGGCTGAACTGTTCAAGGCTAGATGCTTCCTGACATTCAGAAAAGAAGGGGAGTTATTTCTGAGATCAAGAATAAGATCAAACTACCCTTATTAAAACAGAATTTAGCATCACACTTGAAGGTCTAGTGCCATTCATACTTGTCAGTAGGATATCAGGTTTAGCAAAGGAGCTAAACTTCTGACTACTTAGTTCTGTAAGCTAAACTCACCTGATATGACAGCTGTATTTTTTTTCTTCACTTTAGATTTCCCACCCCCTCAATGCAAGACTGTCTGAGGCAGTTGTGGGAATTTAGTTTTAAGACTTTGCTAGCCAAATTATCATGCAATTCAGAGCCTGTGCAGAGCACACTCCATTGCCTTGCCCCCTCCTTCGTGCCCAGTGGACTGTGTAAGCTCAGGGTGACTGAGCAGGCTGTAGCTGACAGCCCTAGAAGCTGGGCAGGATTTTCTCTGCACTAGTTCATTCACAATTCTCAGGCAGCACTGAGGCAGGAGACTGGAACCATCAGTGAGAAAGAATGAGAGAGGTGCATGACTGCACTAGTGTGACAGATGCAAAGACTGTATCCCAAGGGATGGCCTCAAGATAAATGAATTAAGGTTACAGGTGCAAACCCTAGTTTTGGCATTCTCTAGATTTAAAGCGGTGGACTTCATAAACTCGATTGGTTCTTTTTCCAATTTAATCCTATTTCACAACAACTTCCAAATAACGCAAGACCTAGCAAGAGCCTTCAGCAAGTAATTGCTGAGAAGTCAAAAGAGATTATTGCCTTTTCAAGGAAACAGAAATGTGTAACAGTTAGCGGGTTTCATTGTGTAACTAAGCATGAATTCATGATTTTTGAATAGCACATTAATGCTTTACTTCAAAAATAGGAAAGCACATACAAAACTCTCTGTATTTACCCTAAAATAACAACTATTAGTACTGCACATTCCTCCATGTCATCTTCGCTATATTCAAAGAAAGGCTAGCAAGAACATCAACAACAGACATTCACGCCAAAAGAAAACAACAAAGTAATGAGTACTTGCAAATATAGTACCATTAAAACCAAGCACTAAATGCTAGTGTTAGTTAACACATTAATACACACTAGCAAATTAGGGCTATTCATACAGGCACATTTTTTCCTTCAATAATATTGTCAATGCTCATCCTACTTCCAATCAATTGTCAATTACAGTTTAATCAGAAATAAAAAATATTCCATCCTGTAAAACATTTGCACACATAAAACTAAGAGTACAAAAGCTGAGATGGAAGTTTATGAATGAAAACAGATTAGGGAAAAAAAGATGACAGCAATCAAACACAACTGATTGTCTGCAGAAAGTGAAGTACCCAATTTGTAACCGAATTTTCATAGCAAGTATTTCCTCCACTAGCACCCGTTCAGGCTGTCAGCCCTCTGTGTTCAGTGCAGGTGGCCCTGCAGTCTCCCTCGTGCGCATTAACTGCACATCCTTGTCAGCCATGCAAGTGTCACAGCCCCACACTGCCGATGCCTCCGCCGTCAGAAGGCCGTAGGCGGACTCTGTCATGCCCGTACAGACCCGATGGAACCATTTTTGACAAGAGGCTTCACACAGGATGGCATCCTGGTCATCATTGACTTCATGTGTACAAATTCCACACGGGTAGACGGGTTCAGAGGACGAGTGGCCATGACGACTGGGATGGAGGGGTGTTTTGCTGCTCTTTTCAGAGTTGCACCCTTCAGCAGTACCTCGAGGCTGGCGGGACTTGCTCTGAGTCCCATTTGAGTGGCCAGCATTGGTGTTATCAGCACTGTTAGAATGGCTGCTATCCTGATTTACCACACTGTTTCGAGCAACATTTTTCAGGTCACTGTTACCTTGACTCACAATGTCCTCGGTCCTGTGATGATGCTGATGAGCAGCAGTGTTCTGGCTGGATGCTTTGCTTGCACCTTGACTAAAGTCTTGCTTTTGTGCTGATGATTTTGTCTGGTTGTACGTGTTTGGTGGAGGAACAAAAGAATGGTTTGACTCTAGCTGAGAATTTGGAAAATTTGGATTGTTTCCAGGACCAAAGTTAGTTGGCACATCAGGATGGGGTATCTGACCAGAATGGCCAAAGTTCTCCCCAGGATTTGGCCTGAAATGCTGAGCAGGCATAGTGACATTTTGATTCATCTGACCACCGCTGTAAGGTGGCTGATTCCCAAAACCTGGGTTATCATGTGGACCAAAGCTGAAAGAGTGGGGTCGACTAAAACCCATGCCAACAGGGTTCTGAGGAAGAGGATGTGGTTGGTTTCTGAGGGAGTAAGAACCACCATAGGGTGAGGACACTCTGGGCAGCATGTGAGGTGGCATTCTGAAAGTGTTATAGCCTCCAAAGCCAGGATAACCAGGATTACTAAAATACGGATTTCCTGAAGGAAGTGGTTTATAAGACACAGTATTATAGTTGTCATCAAACGGATTTGCAGCTACAAGGTGGTCAGAGCTTGGGTTCGGTGGTGGAGCATATTCAGATGGAGGAGGAAATGATGACCCCTACAAATATTTTAAATACAACACTTTAATTAGTTTTAGTATTTCTCTGCAAGACAGACCAACCACAAAGGTTCTGGATTAGCAATACAACTGCTGAAAGAACTGTTCAGCTGTTGTGTCAAATTCACCCACTGTACTCTGCCAGGCTGTCTGAAATTTCAGTACAGAGGCAGGAGAAGAGCTTGGGCTCCAGATAATGTGGTGATTTATAGTCTCAGTGTTTTAAAAAGTTTGCAGTTGAAAATACTACTTGATATGTGACTTCTATTTCATAATCTTTTACAAAAGACAAGAAATAATACAGAAATCCAACTGTCACAAACACATAGACAAAGTATTTTCAAATGTTGAAGAGCAGATTTGAAGCATTTCCTTAATTTCATTTTGGGGCCACTGCCATTGAAGTCAGCTGCACTGACAAATATACATCTCTTAAGCCACTCCACTTACATAAGGATATACAAACCTAATGGTACTATAACACTAAAAAAGGCATATAGAATACAGGAGTCAGCAGACTGGTATTTTCTATAGTCTTTAGAATATTCTATGCTGTCTGTTTCTATTCCAAACAGAGGTATCCTTTACGAGCCTTCAGTGATTGTGCACAGCCTGCAAAGCACAGTCAGTAGGTACCAAATACGAGGGTTATGCTCTGGTTACAGAGCATAATCAAGTGCTTAATGGAGCCCAGAGTCTGTTTAAATGTCACCAGTGCAGTCATACAATTGAAATTCATTCTAGACTAGCCTGTAGGGAACATCTACTGGGTTCACCCTCACACTAACTGCTCACAGAAAGCACTTTCTCCTAAGTACTAATAAACTAAGACTGAAAATTTATTAAAGAAAAAAAAAAAAATTGCTGCAGTGCAAATTTTAACCTGGTCAGAAGGAACACAAGCTGATCTGCATGTCCTCTAGAATTATTACCATTCCAGAACACAAGGAAACTCCACCAAGAAGGAGGTGTGAAACCTTGTAAAGTAACTGAATATTTCTCAGAGCAGGTTTCACCATGACTACTTTAAAACAAAACCAAAACAAAGAAAACAGATCCACATCTCAATGGACTCTGCATAGGCCTAACAGAAAGTGATTGTTTTACCTACATAAATAAAGTTATTCCCACTGGGCAGTAGCAAATGAACAGATACTCTCACTCAAAGCTGAATGAACACACATAGGAAAACTCTGCACTACAGGTATCCAATTGCTTAAGATTTTTTGTATTGAGGATATTGTATTTTCTTTCTTTTCTGGAAAGAAAAACTGCATAGAAATGTCACATTGCAGGGAATTCACTGTAAAGGAGGTGTACATGCCTTAGGTTTTGCTGAAAAATGACTTGGGGAGTATGCCAGGAGTTTGGTCAAAGCATTAACAAACTGTACAGAATCATTAGCCCACAAACCTACACATACAGGAATGAAAGTAAGGAGGGAAGTGGTCTCATGGCAACTACTCATGCTGTACAGATTTCTACCAGTGTCTACAAAGTCATTAAAAAAACTCTGTCTCAGAATTAAATCCCTATGGTAAAAAGACAAGTTGTTGCAGTCTCACTGTGCTCCTGTCTTTATACATCTTTGGCAACTTACAGGATTAAAATAACTTCAGTGCAAATAACTAGTATTTAGGAAGATTTCAGCTTCAAAGTAAAACTGAAATATTTGGTATGTAGCTGCTATTTGTGACAACAAACTGATATTCTGAACAATGAGAGAGAGTCATACCAGCAAACAACATTTGAGTGCTCTGTTTATTAAGAATTCAAAAGAAGCAAAGGGAATTTACCTGTGTATTTGCTTTGCGCTTTTTCTTATCAGGGCTTCCAAGCTGAACTCCTGGTCCTCCTAACCCATCCAATCCACTGTCACCACCTACAAGATGTCAATCAGTGCAATAGTGCATTAATTTTCTTACAGACTGTATTAGAAGTTTGCCTGTAACTACTGTAGGAACAGATACCTGTTACAAATACTGAATTAGCATTGGCTCTGGTAACTTATGTTGCAAGTGCTAAAGGAGCACCCCTCTGGAGGTAAGCTAACATCCCTCCTACACCCCTGGCTACTACCACTTTAATGTCTCATTCACACTCATTCCTATTGAAAGAAACATTTCCATTTATTTTATTTTTATCTGCACCCTGGTTCGTAACATCTCCACATCACCAGTTAGAAGTATTTCTTGTTTGCCTAACTCATAAAACTTTCAAAAGAACTCCATAAAGCCATGTGTAAGACTCACCTCTTATTTAACTCACATAGACACAGCATTTATCAAACTCAGTGTAGCAATATACAACAGAGTGTTACAATCCACCATGAAGGCAAAGCAAAGAGTAATAGATCCCTGAACAAAAACCATTGAAAACCTGCCATGTTGTTTAGACAAATCTCCAGTGTATCAAATCTGAATTTCACTAAATACAAGACTTAATCAAAGAAAAAGACACCTGCCAGTAATAAGTGAACCAGCCCACCTCTGCAGAAACCTCACAGAATAACTGAGCAAGGCTGTTCTGGCACAAAAAGTAGTAAGGAATATTCATTTCACTGGTTACTCAATCAGACTTGACCCTGAGCAATACAAAGAGATATCTGTACTTCCCCTGGGATTCTTCACCTTTCACAACAATGAGAGAAGCTCTTAAATTTATATAAACTGTGGTTTTCATTTTTAGAACCCTAGTCAGACCACGGATGAAAAACAAGCCTAGCACACTCGTTATTATCCCAGTCAGTCTGTCTTCATGGAGCTCAAGTGAAATTGCTATGATATGGGAATGCAGAGAAAACCCTGAGCTGAAGTATGAGAAGCATTTTCAGGTGATACAAAAGCAACACATGTCAGAGTACTAATATCATTCCATTAAGAAACTATATTAATTCTTTTTTCCCCAGGCCCATTAAGATAATAGCTTATTTGCTTTTTTATATAAATATATTGTAACAGCACAGAACAGTGAAAGGCAACCTACAAATTTTACTCCTGTTAGTTTAAAATTCATATTCAGAATAGGAGTCAAACTTTATCAAGATGCAAGCATCCAGCTGAACACACAGGTCCTCCTCACCACAGACAAGCTGGAGATAACTGTGAATTATCAGTGGTGTTATGCAAAGCAGCACAATGTGTGACACTACACTGCTCTGTGTTAGACAAGTGCTCCCAGCAGACAGGTGAAGCAGCAACTCACACAAAATCTCTTCTCACAGGGAAGCAGCAGTCCTACTGTAAAAATATCCAAGCTATTTCAAATACTCCTGATCCAAGGAGGCCTGACAAATTTTCGCTCCTAGCACTTCCTTCCTCCCTGTCTCCTTTTTTTTTTTTAAGGTTTCAGGGAATTTACCAGTCCTACTTCAAGTAAGAATCCAGTTCTGCCTCCGCTTTAATAAGTTCCTTTTGGCTATAGCTGTCACTGTTGAAATTTGATTTTATTTTTCATTACACACAAAGAAGATACATGGATATCCCAGATCAACACCTATCAAATTTTAAGTCTGAATTTCAAAGGCAAGGGCATGATGTCACAATAAAGTTTTCAAAATAAACTCATGCTTGAACATAGCATATTGTGGTCTAAGATACCACCAGTGAAATTAGGGATTACTCTTTTAAAAAAGAGACCTTTTTGCCCTGATTTAGAATATAAAATTCTGCATATACTTAGTGTGCTATGAAGCATTGCCACTGCATTACCTGTAGATGCTAAATGATTACAGCATAAAGTTTTACATAAAGAATGATGGCAAATTTCCCCTAAATTTCAACTCTATACATCATCTTTTTTATAATGTACTTTCTCAAAACTGTTCCTGCACTTTCTATCAGCTTCTTCTCCAGTGTTCCTAGAAGTTTATACTAAATTCAGTGTAAGATTGTACTATGAACACTAATCCTCACAACTGCATAAAACACACTCCTGTTCATCCCCTGCACTCTTAAAACATAAATGATGTTAACTACTGTTAGCAAGATATTCCAAATATCCAGATTTCTTTTAATAAATTCAACAACAAGCAGCACAGACACGAGTAAATTTGTGATCAAGTCGAATACTGAGGGTCATATGCAAGTGCTGGTTTACAGTAGCTGAATTTAAAACTTTGTAAAACTACACATCAATTTCCTCTCTGGGATATCATTCTTCATAAGCGTATGAGCATTAGAATTCCAGCGACAAGTTCCATCAATTTCTACCTGAATTACTTTCATAGGCAAAGCCATTCACAAGCCTCGGTTTACAGAATTGAGTCCTGTGTCTGGAAAGGCACAAAGCTTTTGTATTTGCAGTTCCCACTGTGTGAGGCCAATGATTTAATTCAGCCCTAAGAATTTATATTTTCCCTGTGGGTTCTATAATGATTTAATTTATACATGAAAGGAAACAGAATGTTAGTCCTAGCACACCTCCAAAAAAGAGTGAATAAGGCTCATTTTCATGAAGCCAAAATAAACTTTCCACAAAGTCACTTTTGGTACCTACCACACAGACTTTCATTAAAGGTGTACAAGCATTTTGGAATGCTGCACTAATAAAAAATTATTCATTGTCCAAACTAATTTTTCAGGCAAAAATACAATCCTTGGGACTGGGACATCATCTGTCTCATGGATCTAAAGATATAAATATATATCTGATAACTATTCCCCTATTAACCTACAGATAAAATTAATTTCAGCCATTCACATTAGGGCAAAGGACAAGAGATAAGCCTCATATTCTCTTTTACTTCATACATAAATAAGACAGACATTTTCAGTGTTAGTGAGGAGAATTGAAAGTTGCAGTTTTGTTTACACATTAAGAGATTTTGACTTTTCATGTAATTTATGCCATACTTAAGATAGTGCAAATACAGTGTGGAATATTTTCATACTCACTGACAAATCTCTGTCTAGGTTTTTAGAGGATGGATGCCAGAATCTTTTTAAACAGTGCTTTATCTCAGTAAGAACATTTTCCCAAGAAACATAAATGCCTGAATAAACTTTTCATTATAGACAGAAAACTAAAAATAGTTTAATTTCGACCAGATTTGGTGAGCCTATTCTGTGGCGCTGAGACTGTAAACAGTTTTGATATTAAGCTGTAATTGGGTGGAACTTGGTGGGTAACTCCAGCATGTGAAACCATATATGCTTAAATATTTGCAGAATCAGGGCTAGAGAGTGGAGGAGTCTAATGAATCCCAGTCTCCTTTGTAACACTGTGTGTTTTCATTCTCTAATTTTCAAGCTTGCAATCCAGCTGTTACTATAACAGTTTTAGAAAAGCAAACTATAAATCAATGACAATATGCACCGTGGAATCCACACCTTTTCCCACTTATCCAACCAGGAAAAAAGCCTAAAACATCAAGAACAATAGAATTCCAGGGGCAAAACAGGAGGAGAGAAAACAAGAAGCACTAAATTGCAAATTTTATAATTTTGCCTGATTTTCACCCAACTCAGTCACCCATCCTGCTGTCTTTGATTATTTTCATTCAGAAAGGCATTTCTGTGTCTAAGGACTATAAGGACACAAATCTCAATACGCAGGCTGATGTGCCACTGCCATTAAAGTCAGCTGCACTGCCGAAGTCAGAAGAGACCCTGCATTTCTGCCCTTCTCCCTACACCTTTGAAAGAAACACATACTTCAAACCTCACCAGAGCCATGTACCAGTGCTATTAGTAAAGGATAATATTCGACTTTTTATTTTGCGAAAAGGGAAAGACAAAACCTCAACTAGACTCAAGCACAGGAGCCAGGACTGGGGGCAGAAGAGCGAACACTCAAGTGTAATTTATGGGCTCTGCATCAGCACGAACTCGGACATGTGGCACAGCCGCCGTATTCCCTTGCACCAGCAGTATGCTCGCTGCATACTAATGCGCTGCACATCCCCAGACACACAAGAGACAGGACCGCACGCCGCCCTCCCCCGCGGGGCACACCTGCGCGCACAGCGAGCCCCGGGGCTGCTTTGCAAGGCCCGCAGGCTGCGGGAGCCCGCGGGGCCCGGCCGGGCCCCACCGACCAAACTTC
>VZRX01005929.1:89205-143699 GCA_013398075.1 Notiomystis cincta
CGGGAGCGGTGCGGGGGCCGCCGCGGCCGCCGTGCCGGGGGAGTCGCTGGCCGAGTCTGGGCCGCGCTCCCGGGCCGTCAGGGGTTGCACGGCGCGGCTCCGGTGCGGCACGTGCCTCACGCCTGCTTCCCGCCTCCGGGCTGCGGTCCCGTTCTCCCAGCACACGCGGGCCGGTGTCTGAAGGGCTGGAGCACCGCGCTCCGGCGGCTCCCGGGCAGGCGAGGGGACCTTCCGCAGGAAGGGGCTCCGCACATACAGGTGTCACCCGCCAGCCGTGTCTCGGGCCCGGCGGTACCACACAAATCACGGCCCAGCTGGTGCCCTCACAGCATCGGTAAACCCTGTGGAACCCTTGAAAACACACGGGGACAGAGAAATCGCTGCCGATATCGGTGTAATTTTGTGCAAACACATTCTGCCTCAGTTTCCCGTCTTCTGAAGCAGCTGTGTTTTAGAGGTGTTACATTTAGAGTTCTTGGTCTGGATCAAAATCGTTAATCAACTACATTAAAAGTACCATGTAAATCAAGATTTATTCTCCCTTAAGTAGGATAAAAAATGCCCAGCTTTTTTACAGGATGAGATTTGCTCACATGCCTGACTTCACAATACTTGGCAGTGCTTTTACTTTATGTACCTTCCTGCTAAATTGATATTTGATACTTTTCCAGTATTTGGAACACTTTTTCTGTGGGGAAAAAGTTACATTCATGTAAAGGTTAAGATATTGGTATGGCTATTACTTGGACATGCAAAATGCAGAAGTAAAGTGGAGAAAGTAATTCAATATATGTTGATTTCTGTCCTTCCCTAGACACCGTTTTTATTTGTCCACAGTCTCTTACTTTGCAGCGATCCCAGATGCTCGTACCTCGAAGTACAGCGCACCGCCAGTATTCCCATGGGATGTGCTGCTTGATTTTGTGTAATCTTACTGAAGAGCAGCAGAGCCTGTTATTAGCAAGGTGGGTGGGAGCTTGTCTATATTTGGAGGAAGATGTGCCTTATCTTGAAGAGATTTGCATTTTCCGTGGCAGAGCTTGCTGCAGGCCCAGCTGATTCTCCGGGGCTGCCGGAGCTCTGTGCGCGGCTGCCGTGTAATGGCACGTAGCCTGTAATTACGGATGTGCAGATTGATGTCACGGAGTCTGTAAAGGTTCCTACGGGGAGATTGTCTGCATCGGAAATGTGAGCTGGGAATTCAGATTTAGCCCAGTGCTCTAGTTGCAAAAAATTATGTCTGTTTTGCTGTTCATCCAAATTCAGCTTTTAACTGGCTCAGGTCTTTTGTGAGCAGTCTGTGAGAATCCTGTTGGACTCACTTCTAAACTCTCATTGGAAATAGCTGATGTGGTGTCTGAAAGAAACTAATTCACTGGCTCAGGTGCCTGCTACACCAGCATCCCAAATATTTCCCAAAAATATACAGAAGTTCTCATTATGACACACTATTCACCACCTGATAAGCCTCACTGCTCATTGGTTCTCCTTAAAATTACTCCAACATATCCTCCTCTCAAAAGCTGGCATTAATTAAGAAGGCTTAGGGGAAGCTAATTAGCAACCTTCCAACACCTGAGTGGAAGCTACCAAGAAAAGAGAGGCAGAGAACAGTGTGACAGAAAAATTAGACCCATATTTTGAAATGAGCTTCCAACTGGCTGGGGTGGGGTGGGGGTGAGAGTGGGTATTTTTCTGAGGCTAAGGAAGCTTTGGGGCAAAAAGCTAAAGACTTTGTACAATCTTCATCCTGGGGGGTGTTCAAGACACAGCTGGGCAAAATCCAGAATAGCCTGAGCCAAGTTCAGCGTCAGACTTGCTTTGTGCAAGAGGCTGGACTTGAAGTCAAGACCTCCAAAGTCCTTTTGAACTGTAATGATTCTGTCATTCTGAAATAATTCTATTCTTTTTAACAATAACCAACCACACAGAAAGCTCTTCCTCCCTGCCAGTGTACTCAGTTGTGAACAAACACTGTTGTTCAGTATAACCAGTCCTGACTGTGAAAAGGGTGGCTTTGGTGAGATAACAGTAACTTCAACCATGTGACTCATCAGACCTAAAATTGTTATTGAGTATAGAGGAGCTGGTTTGATAACTACTAGGTTCTCTTCCTTCTGAATTCAAGTTAAAAAGAAGGCTACTTAAAGAGTCTTTCTATGCAAAATACCAGAAGGCAGAGGAAATTCTTTTACTAATTGTTGTCATAGCATCTGGACATTCAACACTGTCTAACGTTTCAGGAGATAAATATCAATTAGACTTGGATCCATAACCGATTTTTATAGCATTTTTTCACATGTATCTACTACATATCTCAAGAGCAGAGAGTAGCAGAGCAGAGAAGCCCATTTTTATAACATATGAATGTGTGCACAAGTGTTAGTGGAAAAAATATAAACACCTTAGAGAAATTCACTGATGTTTGAGGAATTCAGAAAAAGAAAACCTGACATATTTGTTCTGTTTGATTTTATTGGGGCCAAGATACTATCTCAGATGAACAAAATTAGGAAATGAAAAAGAAAGCATGACATCAGAAGAAAAAAAGCTAGAAACTGGCTAAACTGTGTAACTCAGCCACTTCCAGTACCAGGGGTAAATGCAGATGGTTTTCTCTCATGTAAGAGATGTATGTTTGAATATACAGAATGTTCTCAGATACACACAGAGCTTTACTCTGATTTACCAGCTCGTTGCAGAAGATTTCCTACACAGACAGAGAGAAATCAAGCCCTATGCAGTGGGCATGGAGCTGGGAGAGCAGCAGGCTCCTGCAGAAGGGCAGTGCCGAGGTACAGCATCCAGCAGCACCTGGGCAGGTTTCCTGGCATAGGGACACAGCAGCTGAGCAGGCAGTGGTCTCTCCCACCTGGAGAGAAGGTGTTGAGCTGGGAAAAAAAGGACACATTTAAGGAAATTTGGATTGCAATAGTCTTAGCTGGTAACAGTTTTCCAGCATCAGTAGATTCGATTCCCTCACTTGCTATGAGGGAAAAAAGTACAATAATTCATTTTTCTAAAAGGCCTCTTTTCATGTTCAACAAATTTAAGTGCTAATTCTACAACCTTGTACATGTTTCACAGCACCACTGTGATAAACAGGACTGTTTACCAAGGCTGAAGGGAGTTTCTGTCAGGCCTGGGACAACACTAAAAATCTGGGTTTGTTGCTCTGCTGGAGTTACACCCCTGCTCCAGACTCGTTTGTTCTCCTCCTCCACACCTGCCCTCGTTGGTAGTAAAAGCGAACACGTGCATGTTTATAAGTTACACCGAGATGTGCTTTTTAAGCCTTTTTACCCTGGCTGGTTATGCCGCTGATGCTCCTCTGGGAAAATGTGTGAAGCAGGTCCCTCCTGGGTGTGTCGGGTGAGGAGCATCTCTGCCGAGCTGAGGCGCTGTGCTGGAGTGGAGCGGTCTGAGCCCGAGCCCTTGAAGCCATTTCGGTGCAAACGGCTCTGCCTGCTGGTGAGTGCTGCATCTGTTCTGCTGATGTAAACCAGGCCTCACCAGCCCGTGTCTGTTTCGTTTCTGCTTTTAATCAGCAAAAATTAGGACTGTCTAAACTTCTGCACTAGCCACTCAGCCACATCATATAAAGTACAAAACAGAATCTAATTAATCGTTTATTCGTGTTTAGCTTCAGTCTGAAATTAATACAAAACTCTTTGTAGGAAAAAAGTGCTAAATATATTGGCTTATTAATTGATCCATGAAAGAATGTAGGATTTCTTTTTCTGTAGCCCATTGCATTAGTCTTCTTCCATATGACACAAGTTGGAGAATGATCACACTTCTGTCTGATCACATGGCAAATCATTGGCTGATGAAACACATTTTTTTAAGCTTTGCAAGACAAATTATTAGTGAACTGATCAAAAACTGAGATGTACAAAGGCCACTCTAGTGTCATATCTATACTGGAATAAAATTTTTAAAGTTCAAAGCAAGCTCTTAGTTATGAAACCTAGTGAGACTAATTGATTTTTTTTCTTTTTGAGTGCACATTTATTTTTTCAACTTACATTTAAAACTTGTATATGCTCAAGTATCTCAGGAAAAAAGCAGCTTCCATGCACTCAGATACTCTTGCCCGACCTACACAATTTATAAAGTTAAAACCTACAATTTTCCAATAGTTTTACATTATAAAATTTTTTATCCAATATATAAAAATTAATTAATACCTAAAGAAGTAAAATATTGAGATGATATTGATTAGCTAGGAATTAAAGTTTAATTACTGTATTTACATCTATATATACACCAAAGAACAAAAGTTTTGACCAGAAATCCAGTGTATGTATGTAGATTATGCATTAAATCATTTGATCTTCAAGTCACCAAGACAGATACAACCTCTGTGATAAGTAAAAGGGAATTTTCAGTTTGCCTTGTTAACTGCAATGTAATACATTGTAGAAAGGGACAAATACACGTTTAAGTAACCTTTGTAGCTTTGTCTGCAAAATGGACTTCGGCCTCCTCAGAGGTGGTCGCCTCTTGAGCAACGAACAGTGAAATGGGGACACTCTGTGGGGGAAGAAAGAAATGCAATTTCTTGCCCTTTGTGGATCATCGTCTTGAATCCTTTGCATTTCCCTGTTTATCGTGGTCTGATGAAAAGAGAGGGGAGCATTTCATTCCTGCACTTCATTGCTTACAAAATGCAAAATGAAAAAAAACCACAAACATTAGAAAATGCAGCAAAAGCACCTCCACTATGAAATCTCTTCTGCCATCCTTTGAGAGGAGATAACAAATCCAACTTCATTCCCTCTTTTGTTTATTGTGCCACTAAAAGAAGTGGAAGAACACAAGAAGAGACAACTAAATATGCCTAAGTACACCATGACCCAGTTACATAGATGCTGCACTCACCCATTGCATCTGAGAGGAGCTTCCCTAATCCCCAGGCTAAAATTCACATGAAATCCAGGATTTCAAGAGAAGAACGTAGAATTATTTAAAATATATACACTATCTGTCTGCAAACACCAAACTGGATTAAATTCCTTGGCGTGTATGATGTCTAATGGGGACAATTCCAAATCTGAAATTTAGAGGCAGAGGTTTTAGGATGCTATACAGCTGTTTCTCTGGGGATCCTGTCATTTTCTTATCTGCAACTACAGGGCTGGGCTCTAAGTTTTGGCCCAGCTGAGCTACAGAAAAGAAACGTCCTCATAAACCTAAAACCTTCTTGAATGCTAAACCAAGTTGCAGAGTGCTCCTATTAAAAAGCTGTTTCCAGTCATCCCAATTTAAAATGACAACCTCCTCCCCTGGGCTGAGCTCTCTGAGCCCCAGCCATGGCAGCAGCCAGCACTGTCGGGTGCCAGGGTCCCATCCCTGGCCAGAGCTCAGCAGCCCAGCCTGGAGGTGACCTCAGCACAGGTGACCTCAGGGCACTGAGCAGGATTGTCAGCTGTGCTACACTGGCTCCTAACAGGCTGACCTTCTTCACTGATTTTATCCCACCCTGATACACCACAAAGGTGGAGAAGCAGCTTATAAAAGCTGAGAGTGCTTTCCTCTTTAATATAGCCATTTTTCTGTAATGTGTTTTAAAAGACCCAATTCTTCCTGTTATGAACTGGAGGTTGTCTTGCTTTTGATTTAGCTGAAGAATTTTAATTGAAATACTTAGAAACTCAAGCCTGGGGTTTACTTATCCTTTGAAGCTGGAAATCTCAATCTCCAGGGATTCATTCTGCCTTGACTGTGGGTTTTGCGTAAAGCAAAGCCAGATTGTTTTATTTGGTAGAGACTGAGCAAGCTGTTACTAACTTTTAAATATTCAGGACCTATTCCAAAGCAGGATGGTTGCTAACATGAATAATTTTAATGGAATTTTTTTATTATTATTATTTTACAGTCTGTGCTGTAAACTATCTTACTTCCAACTTCAGTTGCATAACCTATCATAAGGAAGACTGTAAGCAAGCAGTTCAGTGGGATTGTTTTACACTGTTATTTCTGTAAACTGCAAAAAGTGAGGAGGCAGCATAGATTGAGCTCTGTCACTCATCCCCTGGTGACAGCTTTCAGCAAACCAGGGGGGTTAATCTCCTGGACCAGCACACTGAACTGCACATTGTTAAAAGGCTGTAGTGAGCTGCAGTGTTTGCAACACTTTTCTTGCTTTCATGTGGTGCAATCACCTGGCAGCCTAGCCAGAAATCTGCTGCTTTACTCATGAAAATCCTTTTTTTCCCAGTGTATTGCTATGTAGATAAAAGGAAATTCAAAACCATTCTATTAACAGGAGCTCTGGGGAGTCCCCATTTTATTTCCAGCTAAAGTAGAATCCAGTGTTTTGGGCAGTGATTTAAAATGTCCCATGGAGGACAATAATAGGAAACATTATCTTCCATCTCCCACAGAAATTCCTTCTCACCCTTCAAAACCGGATGATTACAGTATCCAGCATCCCTTGGACTCACCTGGAATTTCAGTCAACTTCCAGCTTGAGTCATCTCTCCAGAGAAACCCTGAGGAACCTGGGCCACTTGGCAGCACTGCCAGAAAACCCTCTCAGCTGGTTCTTGCAGGCCAAAAGGGGACTCAGACCCAACAGGACTGGCAGGAGTCTCCCAGAGGTCAGAGCCCAGGCCTCTGCTGCCAGCCAGGGGCATCCTCTGGACCAGGGAGATCTGGGCAAGCATCTCTGTCACTGAGGCACAACTAGATCCTGAATTCTTTACATTTTCTCTATGTCTTAATGGTGCATTCCTGTGTAAGTAGGATTTTAATTAGGGGATTTAGATAAAGCTTACATTCCTCTTTCAGGTAGAAACAATTTGATCTCTCTTTGTCAAATCTGAACACGTTTGCCTGGGGCTCTAACATGCAATTATGTGAAGAGAGAGGGCTTTAAGTCCCATCTTCTTTGCTGTGTGGGGAGGAAAAGGTGAGGCCAAGTCTTAATATATCAGTTATAGAAAGAGTAACATGTCCCTGTAACATGGACAGCAGCAACACTAGCACCTACAGCTCCTCTCTTACTGACAGAAGATATGCTTTACTGTCCAGCAGCCAATGCTGAGCCATGACAGCAGATGAAGGAAGAGGGAAAACAGCCTGGGCTGCACAGTGCCAACATGTATCAGAAATGAGATATGGCACAGTTTAATCCTACTGGTAACAAATGTTTATGCATCCCCAAACAGAAAACCCAACTGGATTTACTTGTAAATATTCAGAGAAGTAACTTAAAGAAGAAATGAAAGGAAAGTAGAGGTCTTTTTTCATATATAACATGATGTGAAGTCTAGCTTTGGGTGCAAAGGAGATTCTTAGCCCAGCTGGCCTTCATATTCCAAGGTATTGATCCTTTTATCCAAAACAGAGATAAGCTAGGACTGTAGATTGTTGTCACTGATAAAGTAAACAAAGAAGTAGCAATGCTGGCATCTCAATGAATGTGGCCACTCAGTGTAGGTGGCCCACAGCACTTCCCTGTGTGTAGCTCAGACATTCAGGTGAGTGGCAGACTGCAGGCAGGTAGCACAGCATCAGACCCCAACCCAGGGCTGTTTCTAAGCTTTCCTTTGCAATAGTAACTCCTTGGAAGGTGGAGCTTTACTGTTTAGTTATTGCTACTGAGAGTAAGGATTCTGGACTGTAAAATGAACCTGTACTAACCAGCAGTAACAGAACTGGGAACTGCACTTGGTTCCTGTTCTCACCTAGAGAAAGAGCAGCATCTCTGGTGGGTGGCACTGGTGGAGCTTTTGTATCACTGCACAGTCCAAGACTGACTGTTCCCTAGCTATTTGAAATTGTTACCTTTTAAAATGTAATTTATTTACTCTATTTAGGATTAATTAATTTTTTACAAATACTCTCATAAAATACTTGATCATATTTTCAGCATTGGCCTAATTTTCTCAATTACCTCTCAATAACTACATTTCAGTGTTCCTACATTTGAGCATAAGGAATCAAGAATTTTGGATTAGAGTTGGTTTTATGAATAATCTCCACAGTTGGTGCTCTAAAACTCCCAGGGATAAATGTCATATAAGCTAGGAAGAACTGGTCTATAAGCAGACTCTGCAGGTAGGAACAGCTGTGATTCACAAAGAAGCATGATGAGGCTTTTTGGATTTCCTTTGTCTTCTGAGACTTCAGAAGAGACTTCATGGTTCTACTGTAGAATTCAGGCACCCCAAGTGATCAGCAGGAGGTGCTGGCAAAGCAGGAAAGTGACTCCCAGGGGTGTTCACAGCCTGCCCTCTCTTAAGGGTACCTGTAAGTGACAGGGTACGTGCCTCTTACAGATGGTCAAAATAAGAAGTAAAAATAAATGTATTCAGAAACAGTCATTTCCTGGACATGGAAAGGAGTTAGTGGACATTTGTTTCAAATCTTCGATTCCCAATACTGGGATTTCAAAGCTTTGAAATACCTGTGAATATTTGTCCTTCTCCATTAAGTACATCCAGTGCCAGTAAAGAAGAATTCGAATCTTTTAGGGAACAATACAGACAAAAACTGAAGTCAAACCTACGAATTATTGCAAGATTCCACTTCCATTGATGTTTTGATTTTAGTCTCCCTAGAGGCCCTGTAAATGACAACAATCATTTCTGTGGTTTCATTTCCAGTAGTCTGCATGGGCACCATTACTCTCGATCCAGCTCTGAACCTCACTCTCTAAACTGCCCAGCCGAGGTTTCGTTGCTCTCAGGTGGCAATCAGTGATCATCCTGCTAGAACAGAAACCAGTTAATCCCTCCAGAACACAACCTCCTCACTAATGGAACTTGACTGACCTTCATTTAGAATGCAGGAACAGCAGTTTGCCTTCTGACCCACAGCAGCTGCATGTTCAGTCCTGCCATACATTGAGCACCAGGTTCAACAGGTGTACACAGGCTGGGGGAACTCAGCAGTGCAGCTTTGCCAGCAGCTTTCCAGGCTTTTGAGAGCAGCTGTGCTGAGAACCACGTGTTTCACACCCCATGAAAATAAAGCAGAACAGAGGTCTTGCATGGGTGTTCAGCAGTGGGACACAGCTTTTAGGTGGGAGATAATTCCAAGTACTTAAGTGATAAATGGACACATGGCTGGGAATTTTCTATGAAATTCAGTAAGTTCAGTTCATTGTCTACCTCTTTTTATGACTTCAAGTGCCAACAATCTCCCTATCAGCTCAGCCTGAAACGAGGTGCTGCAGTTTCTATCTTCCTTGTTTTGAGCCACTCCTCAGAGGCACTGAAAATAAAGTATCAAGTAGGACTTTTACTAAGGAAAACTTTTATTTCAACTGTGCAATCAATCAGTATTTAGACAGCAGTTTCATAAACATTTGGCATTTAAACTTCTATTACTTTTTGGCATGACCTTGGGGTAGTATATAAACAACCCTGGAGGGGAAAAATGAACCAACACACTAGGTAACATTTACTAGAATGCTAGAAAAAGAAAAACAAATCCACATTATTAAACAAAATAGTTTTTAAAAGACATTAAAAAGTTACATTCAAATCAGGGCAAACATTAGCTTCCCTCATGCAATGGAATTCATGGAGCTGATCCCCTGAGACAAATATAAAATTAATACAATTCAGCTCCATCCTCCATTAGCCAGTCAGCCATTGCTGCCCTTAGAAGAAAATGGCACACGGAGTGAAAGGATCCAGAACACCACAATGTGAGATACATACCTGGCTCCTACACTGGCAAGTCATTCACAACTTCAAAAAAAAAAAAGCAAAACAATCAAAAAGCAACATTTGTATAAATCAGTTTTTCATATACAGTCAGTCTTCACTGAAAGCACACCAGGCAGATGCAATGTGAGTATATGCAACCATGAAAAGCTGAAAACCTCTTTTTTTGGAAAGAGCCCTATGGAATCAGAGGGCCCAACACAGCAAAGCCTTAAGCATGTTTTTATATCCCTTTTGAGTCAGTCAGGAGCGGGCTCAGCATAAATCTAGGGGAATTCCAAGGAAATAAACTTACACTTGAGCCAAACTGAATTTGTATTCTTTTCTCTGTTAATAGAAAGCAATTTGGGTTTGGACTTGTACTGAAGAACAGAGGTTTTTCAAACACATGTTCCAAAATACTACAGAGTGTTATTTTAGAAAGGTGCTCAGTATTTCCTGCAGACTGGAACCCTCTGCTTTAGAGACTGCCTGCCATTAGCAGGGCTGCAGCTGCAGCAGCTGGGAAGTGTGTAACAACTGTTCAAGCTAAGAACTACCACTTTAGCAACTGCTAAGTGTAATTCTGCTTTGAATTTTATAAGAATAATGTCAGGAAATTGATTTCTGTGAAATACCACCAGCATTACACCTGTGCAGCTCTTTTTGGTTGCCATGAATGGGATTTTTTGGGTAAACATGGAGTGCCCTGCAAAACCTACCAATGTTCCCCATGTTAGGAGATGGACTTTTCCCTGCATGAACTTTATTCTGTAAGGAATACAATGAACAAAAGCTCAGAGTTTGCTCAGAGTAACATTTTACTGAGAGCCAGCAGTAACTATGCTTGTGTACACCCAGGCTGCAGCAAATGAGAAGTCATTCAAGTTGACTTGGTTTGCAATGAAAAAGAGGTAAACTGACTTGAAATACTCAGTGTTTACCACAGGCTCATACTGGATTCATGGAAAGTTTCAGAGGACCTCTGATGCATGGTGACTCACCTTACAAAAATCCATTTGCCAATGGGACTTTTAACCATCTAAGACTTCTGTCCTTTTAAAATAATAGTGCTGTGGAGATTTTAAATACAAACAAAAGCTTATTTTGTTTGTCCAGACTACGCAAACTGAAATACAAATTGATTTTCCCATTGGTTTAAAAAGAAACAGGATGAGGACCCTGATTTGAATAAGGCAAACAAGATGAAGCTCATATCTAAAGCATGAGATTAAACCCAGAGAGGGAATGAACTATAAGAATAATTAAAAACTGGCAAAGCAATCTCTTGATACTATTTTCTGTTAAAAATATCAGTTATACAAAAAATGGAGACCTAATATAGGAAATTACTGAAAGTGATATGTAGATTTTTCTGGTTTCTCTTACAATAGCAGAGCTATTAAAAAGTACCCAAGTGAATATGTCCTGTTCTGCACAGCACACACATTCCCAGTCCTGGAAAACTCCTGAGAGATGACAGTGCTTTGTACTTGTTAAACATGAAGAAAGCACACAAGTGTAGCTGAGGGCAGATTGAGCTCCAGGTGCTGCAGAGCAGGCCTTGCTGTGGCACTGAAGGGCAGATCCTCTTCCAAACACCATCACCATGGTCAGGCAGTGTCCAGGTTTCCTCTGTAACTTCTGATGCTTTTCAAGTCACATCAGTGGTAACATTTTTGCTTTTTTTTAAAACACAAGGGTTGCACATACACTCATTACATCAGCCATGGCTCCTTAGTTCTTACTACACTTAAACAAAATTAATTCACATAGTGTAACACTAAATTCCACATTTATGTTCATCTTCCAGAACATATTTAGTAAAATTCATAATTAAGAAATTATATTTTTTTCTCCAGGACCCAGTTTCTACAGACATAACCTAGAAGAAAAACCTGGAAAACCTGAAACCAGCCTGCCTGCTGTGTTCTGCCAGCTCTTTCCAGGCAAATGGAATGAACAAAGTGAAAAACTCATTCTCTTAGACAGTCACAGGTATAAATTTTGAAAAAAATTATCACCTGTAATATCATATTTATAATTGCATGCATTGGCTTCAAGGCTGTGAAGCATTTAAACTTTTAAGTTTTGCACTGTTACAATCATGAAGGACTGATTCTGCTATTAAGTTCAATAGAGACATTACCAATTTCTACAATTTTTCTGGATATTCCTTTGCTTACCTTGTTGGAGTTTTCAATCATAAGAGAAATTTTCTCTCACAAAATCTTGTGATCTATTAGAACTAAGCCATGAATTTTGAGGAGAGGATTTTTGTTCTGTAGAAATCATGACTGTTCCAAAGGGAAGCACATGAATGTAGACTGGGTTCTGGAGAAGTGTTTTATATTTGGTTAACATAAAAATAAAGAAAAAGACAGAATAATTAATGCCTAACTAAGCTTGCCTATATGCTGAGGTAACCTTAAATATCTTTGGTTTTCTTTATTTGCTGATAAGAAGTACCTTGATAAAACATGAGGTGATGAATCCAGTTCTGGATGCAGTGCTCTCTATACATTGAGTATTTTCAACTCTTTGGCTATTGAACTTAAAGCATCTGTATAAGATTGGCAGATTCCACATGAAGTCTGTTTCTCCCAGACTACCCATAGGTTAAACTACAGAATGTGCCTTTGGAAAGAAGAGTTTAGGATTTATGGTATTTACCTGCCAGGAGGATCCCACTGCCAGTACTCACAGCAAACAAGTCTTTGGAGAAGCAGTTACCATCTGCATATCAGCTCTTTCTGAATGCAACTAACACAAGAGGCTACTCTGAAAGATTAAGTGTGAAACTTCATGCTACAGTTACACATTCTTACTCTAGTTTTGATTAATTCACACTTTACCTAACTAAAAACAGTACTCTGCTGTACACTACACATTCTGCCTGACAAGACCAAAAATAAATCTTTGGTGAAAAGGTTTTCTTTTTCTTCAGCAAGTAGATAAAAAACTGTTAAAAATATTTTTCTTAATACTGTACTGTTCATCAACTACATGCTGGAGAAAAAAATTACACTTGGAATTCTTTGGAGATATCTGCTGGCATTATAAATTTCTTTAAAGGCTCTTGTAACAACAAGGTAGTTAAAACTGTTGAAGCATAAAACTCACCTATGCAATCGGCTACTACAGCCAAGAAGCCCTATTGGGTTTTGTTAGTAACTACTTATACAATAAAATGTATTCAGCTCTTCAAACCTATAGCTTTTTAACTAGTTCAATTCCTTTTGGACAATATGTGGTTTCCTTCTCTTCTACAGAAAAGTCTTTGGTACAAGATCATTCTTCAAGCATTTGAATCAACACTGTTAGGGAGAGGTGAATGTGTACTGTGTGCTTCAGGATGGCAACAGTTCCAAGGGCAAGAACTCCAGGAACCAGAGCCCGACCCCTCAGCACAATCCCACCACAAGAGTAGGGCTTACCCACCACTTCTGACCACTTCTGATACTGAGGAGCAGCACAGGAGTCAGCCTGGCACACCTCGAGGGTGGCATCTCAGCCCCAGTAAAGTCAGTGGGAGTTCTGACAGACTTAAATAGAGCCAGGAGTTCCTATGGTTGATTTCTCACAATATCACATTTTAAACAACTCTTTTAAGTAAAAACATATGCCTAATTTTTTTTTCCTTTTCTTTCTTTTTTTTTTTTTAAGTAGAACAGGAAAAGAGAAGGACTGAGAAGAGGACTGGATATAGATACAGGCAAGTTTACAACATTGGATGATTCCAGTCTCCTCCTTGTCTCTCTCTCCTATTAAAACAGAAAATGATACCCTGTCAGTTTGCTCCACGTTTCCGTGAGGCAGCTTAAAAGTAACAAACTGTTCCCTGAGTACAGGAAAAAACAACAACAACAAAAGCCAAAAAAACACTAGAATCATTTTTAAAGGAGGTAGTATAAAACAGGAATTGCATGGGTTCGAGGCAGTAGCACTACTCACCTCTTTCAACAGACTCTTCAACTAAAGCTCTGGCTTTTTTATTTCTCATGGTAGCCTAATCAGAGTTTCAGATTGGCATATAGGTAAAGTCACTCCCTGAGCTAAAATTCCTGGCTAATAGCACACTAGGTGAAGGCAAGGAGCAGGTTTGCATCCTAAAAACAGTTCTGTGATATACTACAATGCTAGCACTGCTTATCAGCACTCAAAGATGGGTAAAAATGAACTATAAACTCATGCTACAGTTTACTTAAAACATCTAAGAAGCATTTAAGGCATCTTTCTGTACTCCAGAGGAACTTTATGAATACTAAAAAGTAATAAGGCAAATCAGTAATTTCATCATATATAATGCAAGGCACCACTGCTAAGAAGTACTGTGATACTGGAATATTCAGCATCGTTATCTATTCCTTAGCCAAGCTGTTTGAAAATGCTGAGTACTTCTTCATTTTGCTATGATTTTTAGCCTTAACTGTGAATACAGGGGCAATATTTGTCACACTGTGGGGGATCCACCATGTCCCAGAGCCCCAGGGATATTACATATGTGCTGCCAGCAGCTGCCAGCACAGGGTTCTGAGGAAAGGCACTGTCCTAGGCTTACTGAGGGGCTAAGAAATCAATAGGTACAAAAGATTTCATGTGGCTGTGTATGTGGAAGTTCCAGTTCTCCCAGTTTTTAACATACTCTTTGTCAACCACATTAAATCATAACACTTTATACTCTGAGGTTTCCTTCTTTTAAAGACAGAGCTTCAGCTAAACAATCTTGTCCACCAACCTATACAACTCCCTGATCGCTGAGCACATACACATGCACACACACACACACACACTCTCTCTCTCTCTCCACACAACTTAGGGGGGGAAATGAAAACAAAAAAACCCAAAATAAAACCACACTACTAGGAAGTATCATCAGTTCCATAGCTGAGACCAACTAGAACACAAATGAGGTAAAGCAGTCGTCATTCAGAGTTCACCTCTCGGCAAACTGAGGTAGATAGTCAGCAAAAGGGCCAACAGCCTTCCCTTTGCTCCAGTGACATATTTTTAACTTTAGTCAGAAATCTTCACTCCTTTCACATTTTTTGACCACTGAACATTCAAGATGAGCGAGCTTTAAAAACACAAACCAAAATACATGAAAAACCCCCAACATTCAACAGAACCATGGATCACCCGCTAGTAAGTCAGGCTTTCCACAATGAAGCTTTGGCTCCCTGTTCATTGTCCTTCGAACAGACACACGCTGAGAACGCCCGGCGGGGCCCGGGGTGTCACTTGTGCAGGGCCGGGCGGATCTGCAGAGGCCCGGGGGCAGCGCCCAGCAGCGGCGGGGGCTCCGCGCGGCCGCCGCCCGAGTCCCTGCGGCCCCGAGCGCTGCTGCCCGCGGGAGCGGCGCCCGCCTCGGGGGACAGGTGGAGCTCGTCGTTGGACTCGTGAGAAAACCTTCCCGAGTCGCCGGTCTCGTGGCTCCCTTCGCTGTTGGCCGAGTGCTCCGTGTCGGCCGCCACGCCGAAGGGCGCCTGGAAGTTGGGCTGCGGGCCGGGGGAGCCGGGGGAGCCGTCCCGGCTGAGCAGCACCGCGGGGCCCGGCTGGTACAGACACACGGCCCGCGCGAACCTCCGCTGGGGCTGCACAGGAACACAGAAAAGGGCTGCTGAGCCTCTGCAAAGCTGAGCCATAATTTGAATTTTTACTGCATTTCCTGACTCCTATGCCACCAGAATGCTTCTCTCAGGGCTTTCCTACAGGAGTTTAAAAATAATCAATCTCAAGTCTTGCTCATACTTTTCCACAGCAGATGAAATGATCCTTCTAGATAAGCATGGCTAATCAAAAATTATTTCATTGGAGAGACCTGAAGAGTATCTTAAAAACACACTTGGTAGAGCTCCCTCTCATCCCCTCGTGCATATTCTTTAATCATTACTCCTTGGGTGACAGCAAATATTTTTCATATAGAGACCTGAGAAATACACAGCTGCTCATGAAAATATTTTACAAATTTACAGCACAGATATCGAGACTTTCTAATTATTAAACACACAAGAGCACAATACACGTTAAAATGCAATAAAGAATAGTTATGTGCTCCATAGGTGTGAATTTGCATAATTTGCAGATTTGGTTTAACACTTCAGTTTTAAACTGTTCTTTTTCTCAGCAAAATAGCAAATATGTCCAAACCAACAATTTCAGAGGCCAGACACTTCTATTCAAGTTCTCCGTTTTCTCAGTACTTTGGGCATATCATCTCATTTCCCTCTCTCGTTTCTCTTCAGGCAACAAAAATTTTAGCTGCCAGGGCAGGAAAGGATTCTTTCTATTTTAATATTATTTTCATTTATAAATATATATTTAATTTGCATTTCTATTTATAGAGAGTCCCTGCAGAAGCAGTTCATGCAATGCAAAGGACACAGAAATCCTTCTGCTCACAGGCATACAAAGACAAAGGCAGGTAGGTAATCAGTTAACTGTAGAGTCACAGTGCCTGCCAACTGTAAAGGGTCACCATGTCCTGACAGCAATATCTGTCAGAAAATGGAATTTCTGTAAGGCTTTACTATGGTGAGATAGAACACCATCAACCTCACACAACTGAAACTATCCACTTAATACTGAGACTACTAAATATGTTTTTCCATAAACAGAAAACTATCTTCCTTTGCAGAGAGAGTTCTACAGTAAAGATTGTGCAGCTCTGCCCATTAGAGCAATTACCTCCTCAGTCTTCACCTTCTTAGCATCCTGGAAGAACAGCCACCTTTTCTTGCCATTAGTCTTTGTGACAGGCCCATAGCTGTTAATAATCAGATCAGATCCTCCCTACAACAGAGGAAGATGCAGACATTTATTTTAATAAAGTAAATTTCTAAGATACTTGAAAATATTTTTCTATTCCTACCTATTGGTTCCATACTGAAAATGAAGACAAATGAAGCCTCAGAGGTGAGCTAGATTTTTGTGGTCTGGTACCATCTGCTCAAGTCAAGAGCAGACTCACTAAATCTGGCAAGCTTCCTGTCCAGAGCCAAAGCTGCAATACTGGAGGCACACAGTAAAATATTCCAGCTACTGCTCTTGCTGTAGCACTTTGAATGTGGCCATTCATAGGCAGTGTCTGTGCCTCTGCTGGGTCCATTGCCAAGTCCCAGCTCTTGCACATATCCTTGGGGAGCAGCTGCACTCAGGTTTGCAGTGTGAACACAACAAGCCTGAACTCAGTACCTGCATGTGAAAGGAAGGCCACTGTGCTGCTGTCCCACTGGACTCCTGGGCTGAGGGCTCTGCACATCCACTGGTACCTCCTGCCATCCAGGCTGATTTATAATTTGACCAAGTATGAATTTATAAACTGCAACCTTGTCTTACCAGGAAATATACAAGAAAATAATCCTGAACACCTGCTTAGTGCCATAGCTGACTAGGCTGTGCACAGGCCCTTTCTGAGCTAGATGCTGAGAAGCACTCTCACTTATCTCCTTGGACCAGCAGAGGCCACTGAGCAGCCCTGAGTCTCCAGAGCCTCTATCCTTTGATGCTGTGCCAGGCCCAAACCCTGCAACCTGCAGAGTACAGTTGAAGACAAGTGTACTCAACCACATCTCCAGCTGAACTTTCAGATAAGTCTTGAAAATTTCAGCCTGGATTGCCAACTTTGTGCTTGTCCCATTAAAAAATAAACCTCCTGGAGGTCTGTAATATACATATTTTCATATTTTATATTTGATAAGGACTCTGATGTAATAGCAATGAATTCTGAAGAAAGATTTCTGATCTGGGAGTTAGTAAAGCTCACAGTACCTTTGCATCAATGAAGCTGTTTCCCACTATCATTGGCAGTAAGGATTCTTCATTCTCTGCAATTCCTTCAATATTCTTCTCCACCTCATTAGGACTGGCTAATGAGATACTGGTACGTGACAGCTGGTCAGTGCTTTGCTGCACAGGCTTAGGAGCAGATGCTTTCCTACACAATGTTAAGTAGGAATAAAATTGACCCACAGGAATACAATACAAAAAAAATCAAGGATAAACTTCAAAGCTATTATTAATCAAGTAATCCTGATATATTCTTGGCATTTACATTTTGTTATATGATACTCCTAACTCGCATGGAATTTAAATGTTATTGCTTGTGATAAAAATAACATCTGCTTCCAGTTAATCATACACAGTAGGCTACAAGCCTATGTGCAGACAGGAATTGTCATGATTAGTAATATTACTTGGAGGAAGTAACCACTAATGACATTAAGACCTTTCTACCATGCTACACAGAGACTGTCTCCCAACCCATATTTTTTCCTGCATGTAAGCTAAAAAGCCCTTATAACTAAAAAACACTTTCAGAGAGTTTTTTTAATTTATTATTTCAAGTGACTTATATTTGTTCTGATCCTAAATATTTGGGCAGAGTCACAGGGGCAGTTTATACCCTCTAGCAGCTGATGACAGACAGACAGACAGTGGCTTGCACCACTGCAAAGAAACTGCATCATGGATCTGCTTTAAAATCATGGAACTCCTTTATGTCAGAGTTCCTCTTGCCAGCAGCACCCGGAGGGTTAAAGCCTTGCAAGCCAGGTGTGGGCAGGCTGGAGGGTTAAGCAGGAGGAGCAGATGATGTGCAGCATGCTTATCTGACTCAGAAAGGGGGTTCAGCTGCAAACATGCCCCATACTTCACTGTCAGAGCACCACCACTGACTCACTCTGTGGGTTCTTCCTCCTTTTCATTGGAGAAGGGGCTCAGGTAGAGTAGGATGAGCCAACAAAGTGCTTTGTTTCCAATGCTAGTAGAAACAGGTGAAGAGACTGAGTACTTCAGAGAACTTAGCACTCTTGGAGGAGAAGGCAGTCCCAAGAGTGAGTGCACTGAAAAAGAGCCCAGTCTTCGAGAACAAAAACATACCTGGCTTTACTGCGGTAAATTAAGATCAGGATGCAGATAAGGATGCAGGTCAAGGCTATGCAAACCCCAACAACAATGCCAGTCATTGATTTCTGGTCCAGATGGTAATAGTCAGAATAAGCTGTATCAAAAAGAAACACGGAAAGGCTCAGTAAATAAGAAGAGTTAACCCCTGCTCCCCGTCAGGAAATTAACAGGGTTACAGTTACAACCACAGAGACAAATGCTTCCTTCTAATGAAATTTCCAGGCCTTCCTTGTCATACATTTTTATACTTTTGAAAATAAAACTTGTAGACCAGAGGAGTGTCTGGTCAGTGCAGTCCTGGGAGGGGAGGAAGGGACTGCCTCCTGGGACAGACCCAGTGGTACTGGTATCTCAAGACAGATAAAGGACTTAAAGAAAAGGCCTTAGAAGACTGGCTGCAAAATTACTGATGTAAAGTCAAACCAGTTTTGTCTTCTCATTTGAAAGGCAAACCTTCCATTCCTGAGCAAGAGAATTAGACCTGTTCTGAGTTGAACTGAGATGCAAATTCCAAAACAGTTTCATTTAAAAGAAGAAAATGCTCCTCAGTTAGAACTGCCTCATGTAAACAGAATGGTTTACCCAGAAAGTGGTTACAGCTAAAACAAAGAGGGATCTTTTCTCCCCAGTACTTGTGACAGAGCAATCAAAACATTGCTACTGACTTGTGGAATCTCCAGAATCCAAGCGTTTAGGGCTCTGGTTGGACTCTGATGTCTCCTTTGGCAGGACAGCAAATTCCACTGCACTTGAGAAGGGTCCTTCTCCCACTTCGTTGGAGGCTGCTATTTTAACCAAGTAGATGTTTCCTGCTACGAGGTTTTCCAGCAAAGCCATGGTCATTGCTCCTATGAAAAGAAAGGATAAACAGATCCAGTTAAACAAAATTTTGTGAAAAGACTCAGATTTAGACACTGGGACCTACACTTTTTTCCCAATACCACCTCCAAATCTTGCTTGAGGGTTGTGATCACTTTGATACATTCTACTCTGCTTATACAAGCTACAGAATGAACACTGGGCTTGCCTTCCCACCCCTTGTTTCCTTTCTCTCCATTCTTTTTGCACATGGGACACTGTGATGTGCCAGTATAGCTCAAGTATTGAGATTCAAGTATTGGCTACAACACACAGCACACTGACCCTAAATCCAGCACAGCTGCATTTCAGTGTGACAGCCTTTGTGTTGTGATCACATCTCTGAGATGTGAGGAGATGCACCCAGCATTAACCAGACTCTCAGGCAGAGAAACCAGAACATTAAACCTCTCCCATATAGAACATATGTGCCTCTCCTGCACCTACTGTACCATGAACATGAATTAAAATTGATGTAACTAAAGAATCCAGGTTCAGTTTATCACATTTCAGGTCTAGTTGGTTAAATGAACAGGACAGCTTTGCAAGAGTACCTTATAAAACAATTTTAAAACAAAATTAAACCCTATTTAGACCTGTGTAGGCCTTCTTGATTACTGTGCATCTAAGATGTGCTACTAAGAATATTACAGAAAATGTCTTTTTTATATGCTAGGGATTCATTTCCTACAGTCCCTGAAGGCAGGCAAAAAGATTAAGAACATAAATAGGATTCACTGGCATTGTCCTTAGACAGGCAAAACTCCTATCAAAGTCAATGAGAGATTTGCCTGCCCAGGGACTGCAACTACTGCTTAGAATTCCAATTAATTTCTAAAATGTCTGTGTTTCTACCATAGAAATATACTGCTTTTATTTCCTCAAACAGTGACAGTTACAGCACTAAATCTATCTCTCTTTCTTTTTCACTTTCTCAGACTTAAGTAAAAATTTTAACTTTTCAAATAAGTGTGAGAAGTCAAAATGTATAGGATCACGGGAGCCTATAAAATATGAAGTTGTTTCATTGACAGAAAAGATTATACATTTGGCAAAAAGGAAGCTACTTCAAAAGCTATTTCAGTTCTTCCATAAAAAAAAACCATTAGCTGAAATCACTTGAAGTAAAATGTGAGGTATCTGTAACCAAAGGAGCTGTAATATTTAGCACCAGCAAGGGTGAAAGGTCACATTTCAATATCACAGGCTCCTTGCCACCAGCTCCTTTCCAATCTGCTGCATTGCTAAAGTGAGTGAGCACTTGGGATTGATTTACTGCACACCAAGTGTGCAAGGGCTGTGACTTCTGATCCACTTGAAGAGAGCTAGGGAAGAAGGGGGAGGTGGCTGCATGATAGCTCACATCATGAATCAGCACCAAAATGCAGTTATATTTTCTGGTTTTGCCAGAAGCTCAGTCAAATTAGGGGGTGAATTGGGAGAAAATTTCCTGCATAAACCAAAGCCCATGCTAGGGCTTTTATAGGTTGCAAGGTTGGTTTGTGGTGAGTCTTTTTTTTTGTTTGTTTGATTTTTTAAAAATATCTTTTTTATTTGAGGGGTTTTCTCTGGAGGTATGAGAATGGAATGGAGTCAGGATTTCACAAATCTTCTGCAGAACAAGTTTAGCATCCAGACAAAACACTGCTATTTATTGCATAGGGTTAACTGATCTAATCAGAATAAAAGCATTAAAAACCCAAACCCTGCTTGTACTTCAAATCACCTGTGAAATGACTGTCACAGGACTGATCACAGTATTTGCCCAATTTTATCTTTACAGACTAATTTTCTTTCACAGACTTTTTCATCTATGCTTTAACTAAGACCACAACAGATTGTCCTGCTGAATCAAGGTGCCTGAATTCCACTCCATGCCTTGAACCCTAATATATCTGTCAAAATGCAAAATTTGTGGCTCTAACATTGATGGGCACAGTAATACATGGAGATTTATAGCTCTCCATTTGCTCATTCCCTCCAACACTTTCAGTATGGGAACACATGAAAATGTTTACTGTTATTGCCATCCTGCCACCCAAAATCTCTGGTGAAATACTATCAGAGATGCTGTTCAGTTTCACAGGCATGACTGAGCTGAAGGATCTATCTGAAAGCAATTCAGCCACTTTGCTGCATGCAGCAAACACAGTGTATCACCACCAGAAGGACAAGATTCAGTCCTCAAATACAAGCTTCCTGTGAATTTAAATCTGCTGGGTATTTTATTGAGTAAAAATTAATAGTAAATTTGTCCTTTAATATGACAATTTTTTATCACTGTTTCTTCCAACAATTTAATTGGACAACTTTATTTAAATTACTGTTTTGCTGAACAATTTTAATAGTGAAAACCCATGGGCTCAATCTTCCCCTGTAGTTAGATGTGATTGATATTTCAGAGACTAGTTATTTTTCACAAATTCATTTAATAGTCATTTTGCTGTTACTCATCACAGCTGCCTGTTCTATTTGAGGCCAGCCTGACAAACACCATTGTGCTGCAGCAAAGTGGCACTGCCACCTTCCAGAAGGGCTGCTGGTCCTTTGTCCTCTCTTCAGGAGCAGCACGAAGGACAACGGCTCTGAACTAGAACAGCTCACCCTCCATGATGGTGAAATGAATTATCCTCTGTGAGAGCATACTCGTTAAGTTTTTGGAATTATCTCCACAGAATATTTACAGCCTCACTCTCTGCTGACAGCTAAGCTTCCAGCCAGGTAACAAAACAGAGCAACAAAACAGTAACTCTTCCAGGGCAATCCTCTTAAACAGGCTACTCAGGCACATGGCTTTACCCTGTAACACTGAGCTTTCCCCTCTGGTTTAAGACATTATTAAAACATTATCTGTTCTGAATTGCCTCTGTCTATTTTGAGTATCAATGGAACAATAAATCCCTTTTCCTTTCTTTCTGGCTGCAGTTTGAAATCTGTTCTTGGTTCAGCTCTTCAAATCCTAGTCTTATTCAGAAAAGTGCCTACAAAAATTTATATTATCTCTACATTTAATCACAGAGATGTGACTGCAGTTCACGTCAGCATACCCAAGGTACTGTGAGATTAGCTGGGGCTCAGCAGAAGAATAGAGCCAGAGAGTTAAATTGAATTTGCAGAGTGATTTACTGGGAGTAGGAGAAAGTTCATTAAGCACACTGAGCTAACTGGATTGGCAGTGATCGACAGAAACATATAAACCCACACAGCCACATTTAAACATTTATTTCTGGAGAGCAAGGCATCTCAGAGACTTCAGATTTGATTGAGTGCATTTACAAAATGAAACCATCACAATCATGGTTGCAACGGAACTAAGATGGATGTAATTGGATTTACGAGACATTTTGGTTTATATGCACACACTGAGCTCCAAAGCAATGCAGAGAGCCCCTTCTCCCCTCACCTTCTGCATATGAACTTGCTTTTTAATACATCTTCCCATGGCAATAATTCTAAACTAACTGGAACTTTCATGTGAACATTTATATGAATTTATGTCATAATTCATAGTAGCAGTGTAGCCCAAGGTTGCTGAAAGTAACAAAACATTTTGTAAGTATCATCATTGTTTGTCCAGTTCATAGGTTTATGAAAATTTCAGTTTACCTTCTCTGTGCAACACTTGCCATTCCCCAGCAATCCAAGACTTCCTGGATGCATACAGGATAGTGTACCGTGTAACAACTGTTTCAGGGCCCTCAGGTGGCTTCCAGGAAACCAAAGCAGTATTATCCTCTATCAAAGTCACCTTCACACCTACTGGAGGGCCAGATGGTGCTGTGAGAACAGTAACACAATGCTATTAGGATAACCCAATTTACATGCAATTAAATTGCTCAGAAAGAAACTGATGTGCAGTCCTAATGGCTACTGCCACATCCCAGAAACCATGCTGAAACCAACACATCCTGCTCCTCAGAGACACTCTCCTGTTAACTCTGAGCTGGTCAACAGCTTATATTCTGTAAAAGTTAAGTTCTGTGTTTTTCCCTCAACTCCAGAAAGAAACAGTTACTGACAACCCCCCGCTCCATTATCCTGTGAACAGGTACCTTCCAAACATTGCTTTGGTGAGAACATGAAACTGCAGGTGTGGATTTTCCCCTACCAAGCTGACAGTAAAGCAAACCAGCAGTAGATGTATAATATTCTTACAGTTTCCAAAACTTCTGGGGTTTAAAATATGTTTTAATGTTGCCTATGAGTCAGCCACACCTCTTCAATACATATTTTAAAGTTTTTATTCAAGTTATTTCTATTCAGTGGCTGCAATTAGTGAAAGCATCACACTTTATATAAAAATTAATGCTGATTTGGGGTGGATTTTGAAAAAGAATTTCACAGTTCCAAAACAGGGATTTCCCTGCTATTATTTTTCTATCTCTCACCAAGAAGAGCACTATCTCTATCTCAGAGGAAAGGATTTCCCTCTCCTACACACAGTTTAAAATTAATAAGCACTTTTCCAGGCCATTTGGTTTCCAGAACATTCTTTTTAGAACCACAGGATCCTCTCCTGGTTCCTTACCTTCTGGGAGGGTAGTGTGGTAGACTACAGGACTCCAGGGACTGGAGAGCTGGTCCACGTGCAGTCGAACTGCAAATTCATACATGGTTTTTGGCTCAAGACCTTGAACCAACATATGAGTCTCTGACCTGTACAGATGAAGGAATAAAATACATTAAACAGCAGCAATTGCTTGAAGATCCCCAAATCAGATGTCTCAGTCACTTGAGTAGATTTTCACTGTCAGTTCAACACAGGACAAAGAGGTTCAGGTCCAACACATCTGTGCTGCCCACCTGGACATGTAATTGTACCAGCCCTGCAGCTCTCAGGAGGATGTTATGTCTGCTGTCAGTTGACTTGGGCTCAAGTTTTTATAAATGTTGTTTGAACAGCTGATGCACAAGCAATATTACTGGCTGGATCATCAGCAGGTATCCCAAACTCAGCTCTTTCCAGATTGGACACTATGCTTCAAGCTGGAGTAACAAACTGCAACCAGCACTGCAGCTGACCACGCACATGGTGTTGGCCCTCGGACCTGCTTCCCAGTTCACACACAGAGGCCATATGGGCAACATCCCCTTCCACTTAGGGCCTCCACACCTCGTGTTTAGGGCATGAATATGAATGCTCCTTACTCAGCTGGTAGTAATATTTAGTAATATATTAATTGCAGAATTGATTCTATTAATTATAATATTGCACTTTATTATTTGATCACAAAGTCAGTTGTAGACATTTTACTTTAGTTTGATTCTGGGGGCAGAGGGAAATAATTCATATATGCCAGGATTAATTCTGGATGATAATACTCCAATCAAGATTAAATCTCAATTTAAAACGGTCTTACTCTACAGATATTGCTGTATTAAATCTCATTTAGTATTTTCATCTTCTGTGCTGCAGAGGCAGTCACCAGTATTTGCAGTAGCCTCATCCTATCACAAAAAGCAGCACTCATTGCTATGCTCCACATTGCACACTAAGAACTTTACATGGTGATTATACTGTGTCTAATCGTTAAGCTGGGAGTTATACAGCAGCAGATGTGTTCTTGGAAGAGAAAACCATGAATATTAGGATGGAAACTATTTATCCTTTAAGACAGCATTTTTCTTATTTAGAGGTTTGAGTAAACTGAAGTTTTGAGGGAGCTGCACACATGGATTCCCTCAGCAGCCCCACGGCCCCCAGCACAGAGCGAAGTATTCTGCTCCCACAGCACCTGGGCAGGGGCTGAACAGCAACCCAAGGCAGACTGCCTTCCCTGCTCAGCCATTCTGTGCCTCACACATTGCTCCTCTGCAAAGCAAGCAATCCTGCTCAGCTTTCCCCTGGCAGGGTGCCACACACTCAGGAACATGGCATTCCCGCAAGGAAATGCTCAAGCCTTCAAAAATTCTCATTTTCAGTCTTAAAATCAGACACTGGACTCAGTCCCATCTTTGCTCAGATAAGCTACCTACAAAATAGGTACTGTCTTTTGTATAGTTGAAAAAGAGCTTAAAATTAAATTCAACTTAGCTAAAAAGACATTAAAAAATCAAGAGCTAATCCAATGATCCAACACAATGATCACTGGCAGGGAATGAAGCTGTTCTATGAATATATCTTAAAAAACCCAAGAAACTTAACTAGCAGCCAATGGGCAAAACAGGCAGTCCTCTGAGGGAAATAGCAGTCGTTGCTAGCACAAGGAAATTAGAAGAGGGCAGGAGGAGTAGAAGCTGAGTGGGAAGGATGTGGGAGTGGCCAAGCAGGAGTCCCGGCGGCGCTGCACTCACGTTTGGAGGTAGAGGACCAGGGAAGCGTTCTGCAGCCCCACGGGGTTGCAGCGCACCGTGTAGTTGATGAGCTGAGCAGAGGTGAAGGCAGGTTTCCCCCAGTGCAGGTAGATGGAGGAGGAGGTGTTGGCTTTGGCGTAGAGGTGGTGAGGAGGTGGCGGGGGTGGCACCATGCGGTCACGGACAGCTGTCCAAACCAGAACAGGAGCAGGAGTTATTTACTGCACTCTGCACACACACTGGTTACACCAACAGGTCTGAGCACACAGCTTAGATTCAAATCTGCCATAACCCAGCACTACCTGCTACTCACACCCAGGAGTCTGGTTAAAGCTCCTAACCCAATACATGGCCCATATTATTTCTGCAATCCTACTTGTTTATTCAAAAACAGTCAAAACTATCAGCAGAGACAAGAAAAAGAGATAAATCTCCCACAAGAGACAGGAAACATCATGTTAGATGATGCAGATAGTTCAACAAGGGAGGGAAATGTGCTTGGGCTATCTTGTTTCTTTGACTGCACTTGATGAGCACAGGACCCTGTCTCAGTTGCAGGATGACTAGGGCAGTATTTATCACAGATATGATCTTACTTGAGCTGTTCTACACTGAATTAGTTGATTATTTATAGGTTAAAAACACAGAGCTGCTGAGACCCTGGAACACCTCAAGTACCAATGAATTTTTCATGCATCAACAACACTTACAGACACATCCTGGAGTGCTGACTGTTTGGTCTGCCTGATAACCTTCTTCCATACTGTTATATGCCAGCAGCCTTACATGATACTTTCTTCTAGGATCTGCAGAAAGAGCAAAGGAATAATTAAGCTCAAGGAAAAAAAAATTTAAAAAAGGATATTCAGACTTCTACAGATAGGGAGACAACTTGATGCTCCTGAAAGTTTGTTTCAAAACTTGTTTGCTACAAGCAGTGGACTGATGGACAGCCTGGAGGCCTGTCTTTTCTCCAGTCCTGTGAATTCCCCCAAATCTTTACACAGAAACAGTCAGTTATCTCCCAGTCTCACTTGCAATAGCCTAAAGCAAAAGTTTGTAACAGAATAAGTGGGACAAATACCACATTTCTATCAGTAACAAAGCCACACCTTCACAGCAACAGAGCTAGATTTAATAGTACAATTCAGCACATTGGAAGAGTTTTCAGACCTTTAATAAAGATTTGTTAAAACAAACAGCAGGGGGTTCACAGAGACCAAGATTTCTTTCTGGATACACGAGCTGCAAGGAAGCAGGGCAGTCAAAGCAATGGCAAGCCAGGACCCAGCAAAGAAATGGGAAATGTTTTGGTTCCAGGCTTAGGAGGAGGTAAAGTGTGAAAAGACAGGGATTGTTAACAATGCTTTGAATAGAAAATTCTGCCTCCAAATGTTTTCTTGAAAGCTGGTTCTGGCACTCCTAGAGGGTCTCACTGTTCCCAGCTGGAAGGATCTCCCCATTCCCTTTCTCTGCCCACGCCCTTGGGGGGCAACATTGCAGTTTGCTGCTTCTCTGTTCTGTTGATGATATGCTGGCCTTGATCCAGGTGAAAAATTACTCCAGAGAAACGAGTTAGGAAGGGGCCTGGAGCTCTCCAGGTGGTGATGGTGTGGGGCACCTACAGGAGGCACCAGGATGGCTGCTCTGCTTCCTGCAGCTGCATTTGCAACCAACCCCTTGCACACAACAACGATTTGCAGGGTGGCAGCGTTTGCTGCCAACTCATATAAACTGTGCTGATGCAGGTCCTGAGATATTCTCCTCTTCTAATGACATGAACCTATTTCTTTTAATTAAGATTTTCAGGAGGTTCAGATGTTATGTAACTGTGCTGATCTTGTTCACATCTTTTTTTCCTTGCCCTGAGATACCATAATATTATCCCTTCTCAAAATAAGCTCTTCCTTTCTCCGTTTAGCTGAGATTTGATGTGGCCTCTCCTGAAATAAACAGGAACACAAATTCCTGACATTTCTCGACCAGGAATAGGACTGTTGTTTCCATCAGATCGTTGGCTCCCTCTGCAGTCACTGCACCAGCAACACCATCTGAACAAAATGATCACGTTTCTGTTCAGGGGGCAGAGCAATTTCCTAATAATGCCCTTTACAAAATCTTTTCCTGTTTATTTTGAAATAGACACTCCTTTTGTGCTGTAGTTAGCCATACCAGCTGTAAATGAGATATCACTAGGTAAGCATCTCTATGTATTTTATGTGTATTTTTGAAAGGTTATTTTACCAAAATCTAAAAAAAAGCTCCTGTATTTGGATTATTATATTTGAAGTATTTCTTTCATGTGTTTGGCCTTAATGATAGAATAGGCAAGAGGAGGCCATTCCCATTTTTTGAAGACTTTAACATCACAAGCAGACAATGTAAATAACAAAATGTAGAAGAAAAAATAAAAAAAAAAAGAAAAAAACATGTTTTTTTAAACTATGGTAAAATTCTCATTTGCTTTGAAGGTTTTTTTCACTTTACAATGGCAGTTTTACAAGAGATAACATCAGTTATTCCTAGGCAACAAATTATCAATCAGAAAAAGGAGATGAATACAAACACACAGAATAACCTTAATCATGTGACAAAAGAAAATATGGAATTCTAATATTAAAAATTCAAAAAAATAGTAAGATGTTATATGTAAAAAATTGCAATCTTAAAAAAAAAATTGTAAAAAAACCCCCATGGTGCATTTAAAAACACTGAGATGGTTAAATGATAAAACCAAAAGGATAAATGACAAAAAGCTTTCAAAAGTCCCAAGTGGTTTGAATGCACCAAAATCAAGTCAGGGTGCCTCGCTGAGGAGCATTAGACAGGCACCTCAGAGAAGCAGAAACAAACACCTCCCCAGGCCCCTTCCCCCGTGGCAGGAGCACAGACATCAGTGGGCAACTGAGGCATTCAAAACGGAGCCAACATTTAAATCAGAGGCCATCAAGACATCTTCAGCACCTCACCAGCACCATGCTTAAAATAAGACGAAATGAAATGACCTGTCCCAGGCATCCCCAGCCCGGACTCGGTCGGAGCACCGCGGGGCAGCCCCCGCNCGCTGCATTTTTTTTTTAACTGAGTTCCTCATTAACACTTGATTGAGGAGAAAAGATAGAATAATGGGATGTGGAAGAAAGGCAGAAAAATCTAACTCCCACAAAAAATTCAAACGTTCATTTTTAACATCTTACACTCTACATTTAGAAGAAGCCCAGGGTTGATTGCCATTCTGCTTACTTCTGTAGAACACAAGAAGTTTCAAGCAAAATTACCTTTATATAGAAAATCCTCTTTAAAAGTAAACTCTCCCTACTAGTCCCTACCATCTGAAAAATAAGCTTATATCCACTTCATGATATCATGGTTTAATTGGTAGCAGGACCAGTTCAAGCCAAAAGCGATGTCAGAATTTTTAAGCTGTCACACCTTAGGGATTGTATGGTTAAATCTGGGCTGGTTTTTGTAATTGAAATAGCAAGTGAGGAGGGAGGAGCACGTTATGTACTGCCTAGGAAAGTCTAAAAGCTACAGCCATCTGAAAAAGAGAATAGAAAAGAATTAAAGACAGTGTACTGAGCAGCAAAAGAAATTGATGTGAAACTTGCTTCACAGAGTACACAGAGCATAAGAAAAGATCAGTTCAAAAAACCACCAAGATGCAAATCCATGTTGATAATTTTTTCACCACGTGCCAAACTCAGTAACCAAAGCTCTGCCAAAGACCTGCCTCAGTTCCAACAGTTACTATTTGTTTTATGAGGTGGTGGGAAATATTGTCTGAAGTAGCCTTTATTTAGAATATTTTTTACAATTCTACGTTTCATTTCCAGGCTGATGACAGGATTTACTCCCCCATGGCAATCCCAACACACACCTGGCACAAACACTTTCATCTCACAGCTCATCAGCTGGATCAAACACTCAAAGCCAGACATATCCACAGAGAGAAAACAAACTTCAGGAGCTTTATTTTTAACTAGCACAGGTATCCTGAGTATTTACACATAAATCACATAAATCATTGATAAAAGACTGGGGACAGCATGGCCACCTGGGCACAGACAGTCTCAAACCCAGGGTGTACCACCCATGCACAGGAGGCTTGGAGGAAGCAGCCATGCTCACAACAGACCCAGGACTAACATCCCTCACAGAAAATCACTGCTCCTCAGAAACAAAGCAGGTGCACTGATTTACTCAGCCCACTCAAAATAAACTCAGCTTAAGTAAAAAAAAAACACACATCAAGATTTCATCTCTGCATTTTCAAAATTTCTCTGAATAACTGGTAACACTGAATTGTTTCAATTAATTCTCTTGCAATTGCCAGCATTTGTATAGAGGTTAAAGGCTTACTCCCAGTCCTAAGGTGAACATGAACAATTCTGTAGCCTATTTACCAACTGGCAGGAGTTTTTAAAGTTAATTTGCTTCTGTTAAATAATACTTGTGGGATTTTGTGCTGTTTTAAAATTGTAACAGCACCTACAGGTCTTTAATAGGCATTTTTATTGCTCTTACTTAAATCAGCTGGTGGAAAGGACAAAAATCTACATTGTTTGTACAATTCAGGGTGTTGGCACTGATGCTGATAGTAACACCCTAAAGCTAATTCATAAATTTTATAACAAGAGTGCCTCTGCAACACACAGAGTTTGTCTTAAAAGACACCACAGGGTGGATGTGGTAAGCTGGAGCAGCTTCACACAGGTCAGTGGATCTGCTGCACACACCTTTTTGTGTAACTAAAACCTACCAGCATTAAGGGCATATGATGAACAGTTTGATTAGAGGCATGAATTTTGTCTCTGGTAACAATATACCTATGAAATAAGAGAGGCAAACGTATCTTATGTCTTCTTTTTATGCCTTATGTTGATTAACTTCAAATATGAAAATAGATACTGTCCCAAAAATCACTGCTTTGCAATTTATGTCAGATCAGCCTCATCCTCCTATAGCAGTTTTTGTGGGTAGGTCACTGCTCCCTGGTGATATTCCCCTGGAATCCCATATCCTGGCATTCACTCTCCCATGAAAACCTGCAGTGAGTCCTGCAGATCCAGCCCTGGTAGGTCTTTCAGCAGAGAGACACATGGGGGAGCCTTGTCTTTGTTTGTGGGTCTAGGAGTGGGTTCTACCCCTCCGAGTAAAACTGGAGCAAAGCTAAATACTGCAAACATGAGCAAAAAAGAGGAGTTGAACTATAATTTAAAACATGGATTGTAACTTGGAAAAACATAAAACATTACAGTACCTGAATTTGAGTAAGAATTCAGATGACAGTGACTTACCAGTGTATTTTACTGTCTTACTATATCCCTGAGATATAATCTTAGAGATTATATTTAGCTTGTCAGAAAGCAGACAGGAAGGTCACAGCAGATACAGATTCTTCAAGAAAAATACTGCAGTGCACTCAGGTGTTCCAGCCTGGTTTTGTGACACTTCCCAGCATGGAGGGAGAATCACAGCTATTTACTTGTCTGGGTGTGAGAAACAGAGAAACTGCAAAAATATCACAAAGAATTGAGAATTGACTTATTAGCAGTTCTGTTGCCCTACACTTCATTGGAACAAACAGGTTTCATTGCAACAGCTTGAAATCATTCAGTATTCTTTACTCCTGCCATCAGCCTTGCTTCTATGTAAATCTTCCATTTCTCTCTCAGAAAGGGGAAAACTTGCAACTATAAAACAGCTGTCAGTTGTAAATATGCATATTCAGATATTCCCATTTTCTTTTCCAAGACTTAAGATTTTAATATGTTCAAATCATGTCTATTTATTGGTTAAACAGGGATTAAACATTCAGAGAGTAGTTTTCACAGCCTGGGATAATAGAAATGGTCTAGTAAATATATACACAGTGGTAGGCAGAAGCAGCTCCAGGTTCTCTGCTTTGAAGCCGTTTCCCAAGGGATGAAGGTGGCGTGGGGAGAGGAAGGAACATCTCTAAGCATTTATTCCATCTGGTAGAGTTATACCTCACAGCAGCCAGGTGGTGTCCTCATGCACTTCCAAGGGACACAGCTGGGAAAACTGGAGGCATCAAAGATTAAACGCCTGTATTCACAGTTAAACAACTAAAAACAGAAACCTCTAATCACTCTGCAGCTGGTGCAACTACCTCATTCTTAAATTACCAAGATTGAACAGACCAAACTTTTAGAAAAAGTTACTAAGAAAAACAAAGTCACTTTCACATTCACAGGAACAGAAATTCCATTTTCAATATTGTATAACATAATTAAAACTCTCTATGACTAAAGCAGCATGATACTGACAACACAGCCAATGAGAAATCCTAATCTATGTGTAATTCCCTCCTCCCTTCTCAAAAGAATCCAGAGAAATTCAAATGTCCTGATTACATATTAGCACTATCTTCAAATCAGTTTATCCCATTCAGACTTTGATAATTTGTCTTCATAGGAGTCTTCTGTTCCAGGTAAATTTACAGCATTAAAGGTAAGTATAAAACCTGTAACAGCAGGTTTTACACACTGCACACACGAGGCACACTCTGGGAACTGCTCATTCAGCTGAAGCTTATATTGAATATAAAATGAGGAGCCCTAAATCAAAAGTGTTACAAAGTGTTTGCTGATATCAACACAGCCAAAATTTTGGCTTTCTGGCAAATGCTTCAGAGAAAGCATCTGTTTACAGGCTACTTAGCCAAGGTTACAAGAGAGTGTAATATTGCAACCCCTAAAAGCCCTGTCATTGTTTCTTTCAGCTGCTGCATGTTTGTGAAGCTCTGAAGGCCTTGAAAGGAGCCAGAGCAGAGCCAACAGGTCAGGGCTAGATAAAATTAAGAAAGAATCCGAGGTCAGACCATGAAAGAACTTTTTTTTTTCTACCCCTCCAGAACAGTGAGTCCACCTCCAGCAGCCTTTCATTCAGTCCTGATAAGAAGAGACAGCACTCCACAATCTGGATTTCAGACATTTTAAGTCTTCTCTGGGGGGAGGAAAAGATAAGGGAGATGAAGGAAAATGGACATTTTACTATCATTTACTGTTGAAACACACTTTTGTGCCTGTTTTGAACATCTGTGTTCTCAGCAATTTAAAAGGAAAATATTGATAGAAATTAAATCACTGGGGTTTTGCTCTTGTTTCTAAAATAATTGGTACAGCACTAAATTTCTAGAGGAAAAGAAAAGCTTTGATGTCTCGAAGTACAGTGACTAAAAGCCTAGAAATAACTTCTTAAGGTACAGTCAGTATGACAATTCTAACAGTTGGGGAAGGAGATAAGAAAAAATTTTCAACTTTATTCTAGCTTGCATACAAAATCTAAAATAATACTTTTTCCCCTTCAGTTAAAAGTTTCAAAACCACAGTACATTCAGAAGGCTGGAAAAATAGTTGTTGTAAGGATGAAACTTCTGTGCCTAAATGTCCATTTTTAATTTAATCTTTTGTGCTGCTGGATTTTTTTGTGTAACCCACAGGTCCATTGTTGGGTAGTGGTCTGGCTGGAGAGCTCATTGGTCTGGTTTGCCAGGGTGACTGTGCTGCCCCCAAGCCCATCCCTTCAACACAATAAACTCCAGATAATTATTCAAAGAAGAGGCCAGCAGCATGGGCTGCTCTGACATGGGGTCACGGCCTTTGACATCGAATCTGGGGCTAGCCAAAGTCTGCTCCGAGCAACAGAGGTCCAGGGGAATTATTAAGGGGGAAGGGTGGGAAAGGAAGAGCACTGAGAAATACTATCCTTAAAAATGTACTTTTGAAGCAAAGCAATGTAAATACAGCAGAAACTTATTAGGAAAATAAGCAAATACATTTCAAATGTACCAGAGGAAAAGGACAGAAAGAAGCGCATCGAGCCAAACAGAAACACAAAGCTGGGAGGCAGGAGGATGGTACAGACTCAGGTCTGGTCCTCTCTAAAGCAGTTATTCCCTCTCAGATTTTCAGAACTGGATTTTATTTCACTTTTCTAAAAAATGCCCTTTTACCTTATTCATACATATTAATTAACAATTAAACACAGTTAAGCAACCTTGTTCTAATACAGTTTTTAAAAACTTGTTGAAATTCTGGATATGCAATTTCTAAGCATTATTACTACCTTCAAATAATGATATTTAATTTCTTTTATTTTAAATGAGTTGGAATTGCAATTGGTTGCACAGCTGAATTGATCACATTTTAAATAACAGCCTTTTAATATCACATTGAAATAGTTTGAGTAGTTACAAATCACCAGTATTTTATATCTCATGATTTCTTTTTCAACTTAAAGGTAACTTTAAACATTTAGATGGAACAAAGACTGTCTGTGATACTCATGTTTTCCTTTGCAAACCAAATAACTGAAGTAGAAACTAAGCAATTTGTTCTCTGTACAACATTGTAAAAGTTTATTTTGGTAGAAACTGGAACATATGACACATGTGAATTGATCCAGCTAAACAGTCTGGCTTTCCATGGCTTTGGATGGCTCTGGCTTATTTGTCTAAATCTGAAAAGGGTCTGTATCCCTTTTGTAGCTTCGGCTGTCCCCTCAGAGGGCCCCAGGACAAACAACACCTCACACCCCCTCGCAGTAAAAACATCACCTCTCTACTGCCCACCATCAGCACGAGCAGCTTCATACAGAAAGGGCTGGGGAGGGCTGGCAGGGCAGGATCAATTCCCAGCACGCAGCATTTCACCCTTTTGGAGCCCATGGAACCACCTAAAGGTGTCTGATGGTTTTAAAAGAAGTGAGGCAGATCTCAAGGATTTTGAGTTTGCTCGATTTCCTCACGGGTAGGACATTCCCACCCCGCCTGTAAGGGCTGCCATCAGCCCCTGTGCTTCTCATGCACTTCAGAGAACTGTTAAATTGCACAAGCAGAAAGCTCTCTCCCAATATTATTCTGACAAGGCTCTCTAAACCAGCAGACACCCTTATGTTAACTAGCCTGGCTCACCGTTTTCAAAGTGAGCCCTCAAAAGCTAACTTGAAAGCAATACCAGAGGCCTGGACAAACACCTAATTTTGATCTTTTGTGCTCGTCTTTTCTTCTGAGAGACCTTTTCTTTTGTTGCTGCCCAGTGGAAAGCACATAGCTCATTGGTCCTGCTTTGAAAGATGAGAGCACTGCCCCTCAGTCCACCCCTCCGAGCACAATCACTTTAATGGAATTATGTAGAGAGGCCATCTCTGGAAGAAGAAAGGGAGGGCGAGGGGGGAGGGAGAGAGTGTCCGAGGGAGCCAGCAGAGCTGTAATTACCCCAGTTACTAACACACATGTCCACTGAGAATCCATGCAGTGATCCCAACAGGATGTGCCACCCCACACAACAGGTTCCCTTACGTACAGCACAGAGGCAGAACTGTGCCCATGAACCAAACATTGCAGCAGAGGGCCAGGAAAGGGGAAAGGAACAACCTACACAGAAATGCTGCTACAAACGTGCCTTGAAACAGGAGCATGCCATAAAAGGTCTTTTCTGTAGGATGCAAGAGACTGAAAAGATGAACTCCCCAGTGGAGACCAACATTTCTGGGTTGCAGGCAGGAAGAAAGTTTAGACAATTTGCCTTCATGCTAGGAGGAACACTTCCAGAAGATGCACCTCAACACGATGCAATAAGCACTCATCCAAATTTGGTTTAACATCTGTTTAGGCACCAAGCTCTATCATACATATGCACTGACTGCCTGACATGCAGCATCACCTTACAAACAACACATTTGCACACAATGACAAAGGCAATCTGTTCACAGAGCCCAAACTTTCCCCTGGAGCTACGATATAAATTTTCTTTCAGAATCAACATTTTCTGCTGGTCTGTCATGGACTCCCCGTGCCATTTTGACCCTTTTGTGCAGCAAAATGAAAACACTATCTATCATTACTTGCACCATAGTGACTTTGTAGGAGGTGCACAGTTTCATTGCAAAAACATCTGTGGTCTGGTGACTCAGATCTCAAGCTTCAAGGGCTGTGCTGTTGCAAGCATGACTGCAAGATGCAAAAGTTTCAGGCAGGGCAACTAAAACTCAGTCTGGCTCTTTCCTCCTTCAGAGGGTAACAAGGAGCTGCATTAAAACACATTCAACTTGCTAGGGGTAAAACAAGTCAATCATGAGAGGAAAACAAACAAAGTACATGTGAGGGGAAACCACCACTGTTTTTTTCTTTAGGCAAATATTGGCTGCATGGGCTCTTTGCAGCTGCAGCCATAATTAGAGCCCAAACTTCAGTGGGATGTTCTGTTATTGCAGGTGCCAAGGGTTGGTTGTGTTCTCCTGCTCATACAGGGCTCCCTCTCACTGCTGGGACCAGGCAGCCGAGGGGCACTGCAGGACAGACAGACAGACAGCCACCTGCACTCGTGTCCACGGGTGTGGGGGCACATAGTTGTGTGAGCACTGAACTGTTCTCATACAGACTCTCTGCAGATGTAAATAAAGCAGCCTCTGAAGGAAGCTCAAAATTTGGCACTCATTGGTTGAATTGAATACGGGGAGGGGAGGGGGAGCTAACCTAGACAGCTGAGAAATTTTATAGTAAAATTGCTAAACTGACCCATTTGTCATGAGCTGCCAGCTAGACTGATACATTTACTGCTAATATTACAATTCTCATACTTCATTTCCTGAAGTGAGATCCAGACACATTAAAAAAAACCAAACAGAAGGGCTGGCATTGAGCTTCCTCTTCTACACTACTTTTAATATAAATTATTCATTGAAAATCCATCATATAATGCTAAGTATTTTCCAATTACACACATTAATAAACCAGGAAGCAGGGAAGACAGCAACAGTACTTGTAAAGAGCTCATCTCAAATGCCTTAGCTCAGCAGGCAATTTCACCTGAAGTGTGATGGCACGAGGACACAGGGCTCTGTTTCCTCAGCCATGAAATGCATTGCAGGATCTCTCCCACACATGAACATGTCTCTTACTTTTCCCTCACTATCTTCTTAGAGGCCTCGTTCCCTTCAGTGTGTCTGACTGGTTGCATGTCTTTGACATTTAGCAAGGATATTCATTTTAATTGCATTTAGATTATGCTGAACCACCTCCCTAATGGTTTGGTGCAGTAGTGTTATTTTTAGCCTTTACATTTTCATACAGCACATCCTGAACTTCTAAAACTTGCCCTAAAGAAAATTTCCATTTGTAATGACAATAGAAATATCCAGGACCCTGCAACATCCCTGATTCTAATATTCACCACTGTTGTATCCAATGGCACACTGGCAGGAGCTATTCATAACGAGTTTTGTGATGTGAATTTGCACAGAAATGTTTATTAAAAGCACACAGTAAGTGACAGCTTGTCACCAGGCAATGAAGCCTGATATACTACATACTCATATTCCTTTTTGAGTGCTTTCAGTATGCTGAAATTTGCTGAGAACACCCATCTAGAAGGCCAGGACAACCTGCTTCTCTGTAAAAAATATAATAACTTCATCTCCACCTTGATTCCTCCCAAAACAATATTTCAATGACATCTTGTGTTCATCTCTTTCCAGGCCAAGACTCTGCTCTTCCAAGATAATTTACCAGGAGGATTACTCAGTCTATATTAATGGCAGCAGCTGTGCAAGTTAATGATGTTGTTGCTTTTAGTTAAATAGATGTTAATGGTTTATTTGAAGATTATTTAATTAAGACCAACTTTCTGAAACACTAACTCTTGAAAGCACCAGAGATAAATCTTGCAGGTGGTGTAAAAGAGGTCAACATGTGCAATCTGAATTGGGACCTAATATTCTCAGGAGCTCAAATCCTTTACTCAGTGAACTGTGGCCTGAGTACCCATCTACAAAGATGTTTAATGTCCATACAAAGAAGCATCTAAACAAGAAGAGTAGCCTGAAATCTTTCAGGCTTCCTCAAACTTTTGAAAATCTTTTGCTCTTCTGGCTGACAATACAGCACCTACTATTTATTTTATACTTTGTGGTATTTTGTAATGACAAAGTGTATCTTTCCCCTCATGGGACTGGGTTACAACATTACATGTTTTTAATCTAGACAGTATTTATACCGGTAAAAACTATTGTACTTTGAAGGATGCTCAGAATAACACTAACAACATGGAAAAGAAAATAGCCCTCTGCAGAAACTGCAGTGTGCAGAAACTGATTCTGCTGTGCAGAAACTGATTGTGTCCTTTTCTTCAAGAACGTTTCTTATATGTGTAAAGTATTTTCCATAATTATATACATGGGAATTTGCTCTGGTTTAAATTTTCCCTTCAAATGGTTTAACTTTTTTTTTAATAAGCAAAATCACTTTTCATAGGAACCAATGCTACTGTTGTGCAAATGTTTGACCACAGACAAGTTAAAATTTAAATCTTCTGCCTTACCTACTGTATTTTTAATAGTTTCATGAAAAATAAGCATTCAATACATGTCAAATATTGTACTAACAAACTGAAAGGTACAGAGCAAAAGAATAGGATACAATTCATAATGAAGGTTATTTTTGTTAACTTTCCTAATGCACTCAAGATTTAAATTCAACCTATATCAATATCTTGATTGAAAAAAGGAGAAGAAAATTATCTTGATGTAATCCCTCTGCATATGAAGTTTATACAACACTTAGAAAGTGGAAAGCAGTCTGACTGATTGATTGCTTAAGTAAAATAAACACACAGCTACTTAACTCTTAGCTAGCTATGTCCCTCTGCACAATTAAAAGGGTTTCCCATCATTAATTCAGTTTCACAAATGCTCTGTGGAGCCTGCAGTTTGCTGAGCATTTCACAGCAGCTTTGGCTGTGCTGCTGCTGAAAGAAGCCAGCCTGCTCCCCTCACCCTACAGCCACTGGCTCCTGCCACTGCCTCCCTTTGCCACTTCCCACCACAACCCTGTGCCCCACACAAGTGTCACAAGTGAGCAAGCACAGAGAGCAGCAGCACAAATTAGCAGAGGCAGGGACACAAGGAACGTGGGCTGTTTCCTTCCAAAAGTGCCAGCTTTGGCTCTTTTATTGTGCTCTGAGCTGCACTTGGATGGGTTCTGAGAGCTAACAACATCCCAAGGCAGCAGAGGGAGCCCTGGCAGCTGGTCAGGACAGCACAGCCACCACGAGTCTGCTTTGTTTTATACAGCCTGATGTTTTATACAGACCGTTAAACCTACTCAAGCAACTCCACGGATCCCAGAGCTGTGTTATGAGTTTATTAACAAAAGACATTTCCCTCAAGGGGGAGCTGTGATCTAACAGACTGAAGGGAAAGCTGGAGAGCTGGACATTTACAGCTCAGTCCTGCCACTGACTGCCGGGGTGTCCTTATCACGCTCGGTTTAAGCCATCAGTACCTGAGCAGTCCATGAAGGCCCTGCCCTTCCTTGTGCTCCAGGTACCCAGTGTGCAGCCTCATTCACCTGTGGAACTGATGGGAATGCTTACACACTGCTGGAAGAAGACAGCCATGGGTTCTCGGCACAGACAGATGAACACGTGTCATTAGAGAAGTGGAAATGGGAATAACTGCCTGGAGTGGATGCTCCAGGCAGAGAGTTCCAGCTGCCCTGCACGGAGACAGCACAGGCCTGAGGTCCCCCTGGCAGAGTCCTCTGGGCTCCAGCAAGGGGGAAGATGACCCTTGAGAGACAGATCTTACAAGAGGGAGGCTCAAGGAAAAGAGGGAGATGTGGGCACTGCTGGGGCAGCTGGAGAGAATCACACTGAGCAGTTCACTTTTCTGTCCCACAGCTTGACTGTGCTGTGGTGCTTTCCTTCAGGTGTGTGATTGGGTTGGCTGGAAGCAAGACCTGGCTGTGAGTTCTGAAGGAGGATGAATACCACTGCCTGTGACAGTGACACCAGCCACAGCCCCTGCTCTGCCTGGGTGACACACAGACTGTACACATCCAAGCCACCTCTGAGAGAAGTTTTCCAGCTCCAACAACTGGTAGGGAGTGCTACAGAGATTTCCAAGGCAAGTGATTGTCACCAAGGCAACAAGGGCTGATGGGAAACTATGAGGAGTTAAATAAAGGCAGGTGAGAAGCTGTAAGAAGGCAGCCAACACATGAAGAGAGGAAAAAAAGGCCCAATTAGGCCATTAGCAATTATCATGAAAATAACAATGAATACAAAGGACTAATATGGTAAGAGGTATGCTTGTGATGGAGAAGTGCTGGGCTAGACTAAGACAAAGAAGATCAAGGAGATACCCTATTTTTCTCCCAACAGTGTCTAAATACACATGCAAATACAGACACACGCATCCTGAGCTGGGCTGCAACAGGCTGGGAGCACAGCCCCCTCTGCACCTTGAATATACAAGGCAGAAAGTAAATGGACACAAGGCACAGCAGTGCAACATCTACCCACTGCCTCTCTTCCCCTACATACATCATCCCCACCTACCACCCCAAAACATCTCCAGTTCAACTGCCTTAAAAAACAGAAATCCACATTTTCAAGGTGTATTTGCATACAGGGTTTTATGCCTCCTCCTCTGAGTATTCAAATGTTCCAGCTGTACAAAGCCCCCCAAGTGTGCACAACTGGATGCCACAAGAGGCAGAAAACTCGAGTCTTTCACAGATCTACCAAACAGGATCAGAATGAATTCCCTGTCCTGGCTTCTACAAACACATGCAGTAACAAGTGGTTTTGTTTTGTAATGATAACCAGCTTGAGAAGGTACAATATTCGGCTATGATTAAGGTAAAAAACACTGTGAAAGTGTTTATTTATAAATGCTGAAATACATTTTTAATGCAAATTATATTTACACTAAATTTTTTCCTAGATGAAAAAAGAAAAAAAAAATTTAAAATCCCAGGATTGGAAGAGAAATTTTACAGCAAGAGTGGCTTCTTCCAACACAAGATTGTTTTTTTCCCCATTTCCTGCATCCCCCCTCCCTTCATTTGCCACAGAAGTGTGACTCCAGGAAGCACGAAAAAAACAAACATGTGCTTTTTCACCATTGCATCTTTTCCCAAAATTGAAAAAATGCTTCTGTTAGCAATAATACTTTCACGGCAAATATATAACCAAGGTGTTACTCAGGGCAGGGAAGCTACCAGAAAACACATTAGCTTAGTTTTAGAAGTGCATTTACTTATCACTAACACAGAAATTACAAAGATCCCCTGTTATTACCTTTCCCATACAACTGGTAACATGACCCAAAAAAAAGTTAATGAAAAAGAACTTCAGGATGAATTAAATTAACATTCGGATCACAACATCTGGATTGTTGTTTAACAACGGAAGAAAATAATAAAGAAAAAGGGAGGAAAAAATTAAGAAATATAACTAGCCCTGTACAGCAAATGTTTTCTTCTGTCCACTCTGAAGTCTCTTTCATGTGCTAATGGTGGCATTTTTTTAAACTCTTCCCCTTTGACTTACTCAGACCTTTAAGGACCTCACACATCTAATGGTTCCTCACATTCACCAAGAACAATCAAGAGAGGTCTGGGGGTTGACATGCAGTATGATTAATGGACAATGTTGATTTAATTTCCTATAACAGGAGTTTTCTCTAAGCTTTCTCCAAGGAGCAGTTTCTTTGCAATCCAGGACTTAAGTATTTTACTAATGAAGTCCAATAAATAGCAAATTAAATAATGCTGTCTCCCAGAGACAAATCCTCTCATTCCAGGAAAAAAGGGGGAAAACCCCCCATATTTAAAGTTCTGTTTAAATCTAAAAAGGGTTGTATAGCAGGAATGTACATAGTAGTCCAGTTTTCTGAGTTCTTTTGTTTGGTTTATTTTGCTGTTTTGTTTAAGAAACTTTATCACTTACCTGGTCATTCCTGCCATCGTTATCCACTTGGTCATTTTTAGCTTTAAACAGGATATACATTTAACAAAATTTCCAGTTTCAAGAAATGAAATCTTTATTTAGCAGTCACTTTTACTTTACAGCTATTAAAACATATTCATTACATATTCATTGTAATACTTAGAAACATTTCGGAGGTTCTTCATTTAAAGTTATTTATTACTTTCTTATTGTAAGGAATGATCAATATGTCCTTTTCATGAAGCAAATTTTAACCTTCAGCTGCAGCAAATGAACAATGCAACACTATTTGCATGCATCCTAACTGTTACTCAATCAACATGACACAATCTCCCAGCTGAATTCCCACACAGGTTTAGCTCTAAATGGTGGAATTTCTACCCCAGGAACACAGAGCAGCAGAGAGCATTTCCTGCAAGATTCTAATCTCTTTCCCACCATGGAAAAGTTTACCTTTAAATAATCTGAAGACAGCACATTTTGCCTCACTATAGACAAGCAATTTATCTTGCCAGAGTGCAAAAAATCTCCTCCTCCTACTCTGAAGGATTTGAAGCACCCTTGATTCCAGTTCTCTGAGTTGTGACACAATTAATCTGATCCCCTGAGAAAAATATGCATCCAACTCAGTTATGGGGACAGTTGATAAAGAGACAAAAGTCTCAAAAACCCCTCTGACTGCTGGAGTGGGCCCATGGAACACAGTCTCTCCTGCTGCCTCAGCAGAGCCCCTGTCTTTACATTATTACATTTAACATTGCTACAAGGCATTGTCCCAAACAATGACACTTCCCTCACCCTGACAGCTCACAGTATCTCTTTCGAGTAGGACTTAACTCCTCTCAGCACTCTGTTCTGATTTTTGTGAAGCTCAATCTCTGTTCTGTGCTGAGGATCTGCTCCCCCCCTCGCCGTGTCCCTCCCCTTCAAAGAGCCACTGGCTCGGGATGCTAAAAGTCAGGGCATGTTTAAATGAGGATGTCAGGACTATTTTCCCAGATAACTGAGTTCAAAGTGGACCACAGCATGTTCCAGAAGGTTACATGAAAATACATTAGACAATCCTCCCAAAACACAATCTACCTGCTTATGAAAGATCTTAAATAAGAGAACAAGAATGCATTTTCCTGACCCAAGATTAAGTGCTTATCATGCTGACAAATTAATAAATTTCCATGAGTTTTAGAGCCATTCCATGACTCTTCAGTTAATTCAAAGAAAGCCCAGAGATTCCTCTTCATAAGAGTCTGTCATATGTAACATTTTAATCAAGACCAAAACAAGTTATGCTGCTAATGCAGGTGTTACAAATGTCCATATTCCAGTGCCTACTGAAGTTGATTACTGGCTAAATTGGTAACCTAGAGAGGCTTGATGGTGTAATTTAAAATTGGCAAATACATTAAAAATTAATTAAAGCTTTCCACTAGAAATGAACTGTATGAAAGTAACGTTTACTTTCAAAAAACAAAAAACATGGGCAGAAGTAACTGTGATGTAACTTTAAAAAAAAACATAAATCCAATTTCTTTAATAGAGGTAAATTTAAATTCTGACAAAAAACAAAGGACAAAGTAATCTTTTTTAAGAACAAAAATTAAAGTGAAAATATGCAATAATGATACAAATCTGCAATATTGCACAACGCAAAACAAATAATGGCAGAGCTACACAGGAAGGAAGGCATTATAGTTTTTTACAGATGTGTCACTTGAACTGCATGAAAGGTATGCAGCATTAGCAGCTGACAGTTAACTGGCTGCCCCCCAGCAAATCTGCTCAGAACAAGCTGATATTTATCTGGGATTCCCACTCAGCCGTGTGCAAGAGTGCTTAAATAAAGCTTTGCCCAAGACACCGTTGTTGTAATGGGTGCCAGGCCAACGAGCTCCAGCAAAGGGCCACAGAGCTCAACACCAGCTTCAGTTTTGCCCAGTAAGAATTCAATTTACAGCCCTGGTGAATCCGTTTTTCACCTGAGCAGAGCAGTGCAGTATTTTGCTGCCATAAGGGAGGCATGAACGAAGAGGGTGAGTCTGTGACCAGGGTCTGCTCACCTCGTGTCAGTGTACTTGCACTGTGCAGCCTCCTGATATTCCCCCAGTACAACCCAGGGGCACATGGACCAACGAGTCCCTGAGCAGAAATGCTACACAGGACAGAGATTTATACCTTGCCTGCCTCTGCCACTCAGTCTGGGCTTCCACAAGCACAGATGGTAAATCTGTGCCTAAAGGGAGCTCTCTGCTGCAAACCGCCCTAGAGAAATTGCTGACATACACTGGAAACAAAACATGATGGGACAGTTTGTAAATCACAACAAAACAGAAAAGCCAGTTTGATCTCGGTTTACATTTACAGCCTGTAAAATGCTATATGGTTCATTATATAAAAGAGGTAAAAGCTTATCAAAGCACCATTTGCTTTGTTATCTTACAGGTAAAAAAAGTTACAGGGTAATAAAGCCCCCGCCAGTCTCTCTTCTACTCTATAATCATCTTTCAAAACCTGAAGGGAAGAAAAAAAAACAGGAAAAAATGATATGCAGATATGCCATGTCTACATTTGGAAGACAGACTCATTTAGAGTGGTGACAGGTCTGTCTTTCATGCTGGTGGAGCAAGGAATGTGTGTCTCATGTGTGTTGATGTGCTGTAGAAGCACTATCATAGCAGGACTGGGAGAGAGCTTGGGTTTGTTAGCTACAAATACACAGAATCTGCCACGTCTGGGAAAGTGAGGCAGGTCACGGTCAGCTGAAGAAGAGGCTGATTTTAAACATAACCAGTTTACTTCTAGGGCTTTTGGGTTTATTCCTGTGCAATTTGCCTGACTCCTCCTCCCCTCTCTCAGCAAATCCCTTATGTTTTAGCTGATAAGTAGTAGTAGCAAGGCTGTTACACACAATCAGGAGAATTGGCAGATAAGAGGTTTAGTTTAAGGATGTAATCAGCATGGGTAAACACTAGACTGACCCAGCTGTAAACAGTGGAAATAAATGATAATATTTGTCCTGGTCACCTACTGAGCTATTACACACTTTCCACTATGTAACAATGTAAATATAATGACTACAGTATATACAGCAGACAGTGCAATCCTCTGGTTTTCCAAGCAAGAAAACTGAGCTTTTATAGTTGATCTATATTAAGAATTATAGCAATTTTCGATTATTTTTTTAACAGAGCTGTCTTTTGTTCAAATCATCAATTCATTAACTGTGGATGTCTAATCCAATGTAAAATACCTCAAGCAGAAAAAAGTATATCTGTTATACTAAATCATATTTTCTTTAATGCTATTTGAGAACAGTTAACAATGAATTTTTTTTTAAAGAGTGTTTCTCAAGGAAGACATGTATTTCTTTCACATCACTTCATGAAACTGTAGGAATGACTGGCTCCTTGAATTTGTATGGGAATTCCAAGCTAAATTTCCATAGTAACTTATAAACAAAATGCAGTATCAATTCCCATATTCACAACTTTCAGTATTCCACAACTGTCAGATACAAATACCTGACACTACATTTTGACACCAACAAAACACAGAATAAAACTGAAATTATAACCCCAGCTTTCAGAAATAACTACATTAACACATGAAATGCACTTGCAGTGTTCCTTCTCATTACTTCAGCATTTGCAGTTCTTAAGAAAGATAGAATCAACACTGTCAGAGGCTCCACTAAGTTTTTTAAACTTATATTTTTCAGCACATTCATTTGCAACGTGGAGCAAATGAAACCACTGTGTGCTATCTGACCATCCTATCAACTGCTTTACAAAACCTTAAAGCACTTTTACAGAATCATTACAAGAGAAGCTTGGATGACATGCATCAGGCAGCTTAATTGGAGGAATTCTTTGCACTGACTCTTCTTACACACCCTTATTCAATTTCTATAGACTGTTGAATGACCTTGTCATCTTTGCTGCCCTGGACTAAAGCTTAGCCACAGTCCTGGCTGTAACACAATATAAATAGATCCCAGGGAAATTAAACAACTGAAGGCTAAGTCCCTGGGGAACCCTAAGTGTAGTAGGTAGCTGGCTAATTCTTCAGTAGAAGCTTCCTTTCCAAAGGGGAGTGCCATGCAGGGTCACAAAATGTGCTTTTGTGTCACTTAGACTTTGACAAATTCTTCACTTGGAAATACTGTCCAAGTCAAGGAAGACAGGGAAATGCACTTTGCTTTGTTTCTGCTCTCTGTAACTGGGAAGAGGCAGGACATAGAAGAGCTTTCAGAGGGGGAAGCTTTTCTGATTAAGACCAAGCTTTCTGGACTATATCACACCCATGAGTCTGACAGAATCTAATTGTTTTTCCAAAAGTACTGGATTGGGACAGGGAAAAAAGCTGTGGTAGGTAACATGGAAGCACCAGGGTTATCATGCACCTCATGTGGAACAGTTTAGATGACTCCAACTGCATAAGAGAAGCTTTCCCAGAGAGAAAGCTTGCAGTGCCTCCCAGCCTCTCAGGAATCATCCACCAATTTATTAGCTTAATGGTTTATTTTATGCAGATGCACTCCACTTCAGGCCATCCAATCACTTGGCAGCTCCTGCCAAGTGCCCCTGCAACGCCCCAGGTGCCCTGGGAGCCAGCAGTGCTCCCTGCACAGGTCACCCCAGTCCTGGGGAGGGGCCTTCTCCAGGGAAAGGCCAAGGAACATGGGCTCCCCTGCTCAAGGTGCTTTCACCAAAGCAAACAGACGAGTTTTTCCATCCCCTAAGGTGTCTGTGTGAAAGAAGTTACTCTGATATCATCACGCAGCAGAACCAAAGGAGCACCTACCTGTGCACATCTCTGCTGGTACCTCCTGGCCTCAGGGGTTTGGGTGCCCTTACTGAGACCCCGTGTCTGCCCTGTCACCAAGGTGCACCTTCCTGAGACCCTCATGGAACTGCCAGCACCCAGGGTGCTGCAGCCCCACACTGCAGACATGGAAGAATGAACAGCAGAGTGAATTCTTGCTTTCCTCCCTCCCTCCAAGTATAGAAGGCTTGGAGGCTGGAGGCACACAAACATGTTGCAACCCTCCATCACCAGTGGCATTAATTTAATTAATTACCAGCGTGATAAGAACTGAACAACGAAATTCAGAGATGAAGATTTCCAGGCAGTTTGAAAAACAGTTGTCATGTCACGGCATCAGAATTGATCACACTTTCTTGAGTTTGCTAACCCAGAAGGTGAATTTGGTTTTATCCTCCCAGATAGATAGGTTCTTCTGAGTCACTGCCATCCTTGTACAGGCTCCACTTTCCTACCAGTGACACAGCTGCAAACACAGTGAGCTCTACAGGCAAACTCTCCACCTGGCACAGCAGTGATACCAGCTTCATGGAGGCACAGCGCCATATGCACATGCTTAAAATACTCTGAAAAAAATAACCTGAACACATTTAAAAGGGGAGCTTCGCTTCTCTGGACACTGTCTTTGTTTTAACTTTCAAGTTTTGCCAATCTCTCTCATGTCACACAGTGAAAAGGTTCCCCAACAAACTCCTCCACCAGCAAAACTCACTTCAACTTCTGAACACATACCCAGAACCATTACAGAAACAGAACCTCCACCAGCAGACTTATCAAGTCTCACAATGAAAGACTTTCTGTGAGGGAAAAATTTCTAGAACAGGAGGAAGCAATGGAGGAATTAAAAATAGAGGCAAAAATGAATGGTATGCACACAAGGGTCTGCTCCTCTGGCAAATTCAAGTAATAATGGAATTTTACACTGGACTAGGAAATGGCCTGCTATAGAAAAATAAATGCAAAGACCTTTAACACAAACAAATGTCTATGTGAAACTGTGGATATTTATTTTGAGAATAAATGGTCAGATCATTTAATTCTATTTATGTGGTGACTATCATGGTAAATAATCCAGTATAAAAACACACAGAATAAACTGGGTAGACCTACACTGGAGAAAGAGAGGTCACTTTTCAGAAAACAAGGTAGGAACCAACAAGAGACTAAAAACATGCAGCATAACAATCATATTGCTACATTTCATGTTTAATCATTGTAATCTATTTCAAACTAGCATTGCTGATTCTGCTTCATCTATCATAATTATTCTTCCATCAAGAGTCCTGTAGACATTTGCAATCATTTACAGGAGTTATATCAGAGCTATCAACAACAAAGCAAACAACAGTGCTTGTAATAACAATGCTAATGTTCTGATTAGAGACAATCATAAATTCTCATTTTGTGATGCACTTTAATTGCCACAGGGTAAGTGAAATGTCTTCTTTAAATACACAGATCTTGCACAATTGGCATTTGTACCAAGATCTGCAGAAAGTTCCATGGACAGATGTATTGACATGCTCTAAATGTCACTAAAAGTCTATCTGCAGTTTATTAACTATGCAAAAGAACAGGGAATGGTGGGGCAGCCTTAGGTCATGACAAAGACATGAAGAGGGAGTGTTTGGAAGCCATAGAAATTCAGTGGCAACAGATAATGGATGAGAGACTGCTCCCTCTTTGCCACTGGGAAGCATCTAGGACTGTGAGCATATTCTTTCAAATTAGGAATAACCCTTCCTTTTGACTATATTATCCAACATATATGACACCCAAAGTCTTAACACACAACCTTCCCCTTCAAGTTGCACACTTGCAGTATTCTAATTCCTGTGGCTCATAATGGAGACATTTATTTTAAAGACTCTGTCAATAAATCAGTAGTTTAGTGTCCTCAGGAGAGGCAAATGGATGACAGAACATCAGTCCTCAAAGCCTCTGTCCAGTCCATGAAGAATCAGTTTAGTGTAGTCACAAAACCCAGTGTGGTGGCTTGCCTTGCTTCACCTCCAACTGTACCAGGGAGCCCCACTTCCTAATAACTAATACTTTCAATTTTTAAATGCACAAGTAAATAAATGTACCGGTCCAAATTACTTTTACTATTCACAAGAAATAAAAAGATGAACAAATCAATCCCTTCTTAATGTGTGGATGTGGCTACAGTCTTTGTGGGTCTATATGTTGCATACATTACCTGCTGTAATCTCCACGTGTGCAGCTGCCAGAGGCAGAAGATTGGCTGTGTACTGTTTTCTAAGAAATAACTTGGCATGCACAAGTACTTCAAAACCAGGCAGTTTGGCAAAGGGCAAACACAGGAGTCAGACAGGCACTATCACTATGAGAAGTCTGTGTGAACTTTCCAAGCTGTAATGTAAGTAATCATCCTAGCAGTGGAAAATCATAACCTAATCAATTTTCCTGAGCTGAGTCTTTTGTAGCTGTAGTGATGAATGCCTTTTACTGTAAATGCTATGAAGCAAAAAAAAAAAACCAAAAAAATCCAGAAACCAGCAAAAAAACTTACATAGGAAAACTCATATTTTATATACCCTTTAAATAACTCAATACATCCCATTAAATAAAAAAGAGAATGACTTCTACTGAAGTTATTCAAAAAAACTACTCTTCAGAGAAATTAGCCCATAGCAGCCTAAGTTATGTAGATGTGAAAAATATAAATTAGAGCAGAGTATATGGAATGTATTATGTTTTGGTCACCATATTTAGATACTGAGAACTAAGATAAAGAATAAACACTCAGCACATCACATGCATCATGACTGAATGATTAACTCAAGCACATGAATTCTTCCTTCTTGCAATTCAATCAACTGTGAGGACATCAAAGTTGTAATTTCTAAACTCACTTTTCTTTCATTTTCTCATCTGTCTACATGCTTACTGGAAAGAAAATCCAATAAAAACAGAGAGATAATAGACATTCTAATGTAATTCTGTAAAATAGTATTTTCATCTGAGGAGTATTAGTGTACTGAGAAAATCCATATCATGTAGATCACATTGTTAATAAGTTTACAAGTATTTGAAATCACAGCTTTGTATTGCATAATAAGAAAAGAAAAAGACTTGTGCATTTCTGTCCTAGGACACACAGACAGCACACCCTTTTGGTGCTCTCAGAAGCACTCTTTTGTCTCCCAGCTCTGTTAAACAGTCGGCCACTGCCAGATGCCCCAGCTAGAAATGGCCACAGATGGTCAGTGGTCCAGTTAACAGACCAGAATGTCCTTCTCAAATCTCCCCTAAAATTGTATCTCAGCTGTAGGCAGCAGATGAGAATATCTGAGCATGGTCAAGAAGCCATTTGACCTAGTTAAGACTGCAGGTCAACTTTGATAACTTAGTCAAGATTAATTCTTCACAATAGCACCAAGTAAACCATCTCAACACATTTCAAACAGCAAGTGTCAAGTCCTACATTACTTTTGCTGATTACATGATAGACTGCATCTTTTGATGAAAGAAACTCTCAGTTCTGTGTGTAAGCAAAGCACCTCCTACCTAGGGATGATCCCAACACATCTCTGCTAACACACATGGCAAGAGCTACAGGAGGAAACAGTCAGGTGATCGATGGCAAGACTCCAGTGGTGCTCAGTAAACTCTGTGCCCTAATCTTTATGCTCAGTCCTGCAAATATTTACCAGTGCTCCTTAAAAATATTAACAGGATTATAACATGCACAAGAGCTACTTGCTTCTATGTTGAACAAGCAGTGCTCATCAGGCAGTATAGCTGTGACAAAGGCTACAAGTAAAAGAGAAATAAGCTAAAAATAGCAAAGAAAATTTTTGGTGTTTTGTATTAATCTTTCACTCTTCCTAGATCAAGCATGAACACAAAAAATATTAAAAAACCTGCATATTAAAGTGAATATTTAAAAGACATGTCACTTACTAGCAGTATTTACTAAGTTCTGTATCTTGTGATAAGCAGTTGGGTGTCCTTCCAACTTACACAAGATTTACAAGATCTAGTTATCTAAGTGTTGTGCAACACATATTTTGTGAGAGGATTATTCCCTCAAGCTTGCAAAGCTTATTGCTGGGAAAAAACCCCAACTCTGTTGCCTTACAGGCCCAATGATTTCAGCTCTCTGAGGTGTCACTGCCTTCCAAAAGAGTTGAGAAATATTTCATACACTCACCCAAACCACTGACTGTATATTCCAGGTCACTGGCATCCAAGAGAATGGGTCCATTCTCCTGCTGCCCCTCTTCCTTGTAGTACAGTTTGTAGCCCTGGACAGCTGCAGTGTCCTCAGAGTCCTGCTGCCACTGCACTGTGATGGTTGTGCAGTTCATGGGCTCCAGGCGCAGCTCGGGAGACTTCGGTGCTGTGTTTAGAGAAACATATAAATATATATATATAAAATAGTCTTATATTCTAGAAACAGCTCTTTTTCATGCAAAAATCTGGATGTCCATCAGTCCAAATTTCACTCCAAACTTTGATTCTGACTCATTCTGTGTATTCATGTAATTATTTCTTTCTTACCATGTCTGACTCCCTATAAGCTCAATCTAACAACTTAATTTAGAATACCACAGAACAGAAACAGTTTTTAATTCTGCATCTTAATAAATAAATAAATACATAAGGTAGTTATTTTCCTGTAAAAATGAAAACATTCCAAAAATAATTACGAAGTTACTTCCTGTTTTAAAGTGAACCAGAGCAAATATGATTAACAATATCATCACACTTCATAAAGTGCTAATAATTCACTATAGTAGTCGAAACTCAATTAAATCCAAAGCAGAAGGATGTGGACTACAGCTAAGAAATAAAGTTAAAAATTCAAACCTCATCATTTACAAGCTATTTATGCAAAGTTGAATGTTCTTCTGCATGACATTACTAAATAATAATGAAATCCAAAACTCAATTATAACAAATTAGACTTCAAATATCAAGTCAATTTGCATATTCAAAACATACATGCATTTTTTATAAAACAGACAGATGCTTCAACTCAGATCCTTTATTAGCACGTTACAGTGCTAATGTGTAGTGTCCCAGTTTGCAGAAATGTATTTTACACTGAACAAAATGGTACAGGAAACTCTAGTTCATGTTTGTGAGCTGCTCAGATGTTTTAGCTTCTAGACTAATTTTCTTCTGTTCTATATAATTCGAATTGAAAGGAAAATATTAAAATCCACTGTTGTTCAGTGCAAAGACTGTTCAGAATTACCTTTGACACTCGTGGCTTTGGGAGTTCGGTGCGAGGTCCACAGAGACGCCTCTCCCCAGCCAACCCTGGTTGCAGCAGTGATACGAACCAAGTACACACTGTCAGGCCTCAGCCCCTCCAGGAGATGCTCCTCTGAAGTGCCTGGAAGCTCCAGCACCTGGACTTTGGTCTCTGTGCTGAGGCGGAAGGACAGACGGTACAGGACCACCTGGCCTCTCCTGTATTTTGCAGGGATTGGCAGCCACGAGATGAGAATGTCTGTAGGACTCCTGCTCGTCAAACTGATTTCAGGAGCTCTCAAGGGAACTAAAAGGGCAAAGAAAAAGCTTTTGAGCTCAGGGGAAAGAGAGAAAATCTTTGTCTGATACCTCAGCCTACGATGAGGTGCCAGTAATGTAAGACTAAATAATCCAACAAATTCTGTAGATTCTTGTCTAAGGATAACTTGACACTTCTCACCTGCTGCGTGCAGCACAGCCTAAGCAAACCTTTCTCTGTAAGGCACTCAACATTTCCTTCTCTTACTGCTGCCAGCAGCAACCACAGGCAGCCAGCACCTGTCTGGTCCAACCTGCCTGCCAGGGTTAGGTGCAGCAGCTCCAACCCAGAGCCCAGACAGCAACCTGCATGTTGAACACTTGGTGAATGCTGTCTTCCACCAGCCATGTAATGAGGGTTCTGACAGACAGGCAGACAACTAGAAATGGCAATGTTCCATGCTGCCAAAGCTTAACCCTGTCAGAATTTATTAATCAGATCTAATGATCTACACTAAACATTTTGTTGCTGCCATGATGTTCAGGTTAATTAAATCACTGCACAGTAATAAGTCAGCAGGGTCTTTTACAAAATTCTGATTCTACTAAAAAAGGCACATAGACACAAAAAAAAAAAAACCACAAANGAAACCAGCAAAAAAACTTACATAGGAAAACTCATATTTTATATACCCTTTAAATAACTCAATACATCCCATTAAATAAAAAAGAGAATGACTTCTACTGAAGTTATTCAAAAAAACTACTCTTCAGAGAAATTAGCCCATAGCAGCCTAAGTTATGTAGATGTGAAAAATATAAATTAGAGCAGAGTATATGGAATGTATTATGTTTTGGTCACCATATTTAGATACTGAGAACTAAGATAAAGAATAAACACTCAGCACATCACATGCATCATGACTGAATGATTAACTCAAGCACATGAATTCTTCCTTCTTGCAATTCAATCAACTGTGAGGACATCAAAGTTGTAATTTCTAAACTCACTTTTCTTTCATTTTCTCATCTGTCTACATGCTTACTGGAAAGAAAATCCAATAAAAACAGAGAGATAATAGACATTCTAATGTAATTCTGTAAAATAGTATTTTCATCTGAGGAGTATTAGTGTACTGAGAAAATCCATATCATGTAGATCACATTGTTAATAAGTTTACAAGTATTTGAAATCACAGCTTTGTATTGCATAATAAGAAAAGAAAAAGACTTGTGCATTTCTGTCCTAGGACACACAGACAGCACACCCTTTTGGTGCTCTCAGAAGCACTCTTTTGTCTCCCAGCTCTGTTAAACAGTCGGCCACTGCCAGATGCCCCAGCTAGAAATGGCCACAGATGGTCAGTGGTCCAGTTAACAGACCAGAATGTCCTTCTCAAATCTCCCCTAAAATTGTATCTCAGCTGTAGGCAGCAGATGAGAATATCTGAGCATGGTCAAGAAGCCATTTGACCTAGTTAAGACTGCAGGTCAACTTTGATAACTTAGTCAAGATTAATTCTTCACAATAGCACCAAGTAAACCATCTCAACACATTTCAAACAGCAAGTGTCAAGTCCTACATTACTTTTGCTGATTACATGATAGACTGCATCTTTTGATGAAAGAAACTCTCAGTTCTGTGTGTAAGCAAAGCACCTCCTACCTAGGGATGATCCCAACACATCTCTGCTAACACACATGGCAAGAGCTACAGGAGGAAACAGTCAGGTGATCGATGGCAAGACTCCAGTGGTGCTCAGTAAACTCTGTGCCCTAATCTTTATGCTCAGTCCTGCAAATATTTACCAGTGCTCCTTAAAAATATTAACAGGATTATAACATGCACAAGAGCTACTTGCTTCTATGTTGAACAAGCAGTGCTCATCAGGCAGTATAGCTGTGACAAAGGCTACAAGTAAAAGAGAAATAAGCTAAAAATAGCAAAGAAAATTTTTGGTGTTTTGTATTAATCTTTCACTCTTCCTAGATCAAGCATGAACACAAAAAATATTAAAAAACCTGCATATTAAAGTGAATATTTAAAAGACATGTCACTTACTAGCAGTATTTACTAAGTTCTGTATCTTGTGATAAGCAGTTGGGTGTCCTTCCAACTTACACAAGATTTACAAGATCTAGTTATCTAAGTGTTGTGCAACACATATTTTGTGAGAGGATTATTCCCTCAAGCTTGCAAAGCTTATTGCTGGGAAAAAACCCCAACTCTGTTGCCTTACAGGCCCAATGATTTCAGCTCTCTGAGGTGTCACTGCCTTCCAAAAGAGTTGAGAAATATTTCATACACTCACCCAAACCACTGACTGTATATTCCAGGTCACTGGCATCCAAGAGAATGGGTCCATTCTCCTGCTGCCCCTCTTCCTTGTAGTACAGTTTGTAGCCCTGGACAGCTGCAGTGTCCTCAGAGTCCTGCTGCCACTGCACTGTGATGGTTGTGCAGTTCATGGGCTCCAGGCGCAGCTCGGGAGACTTCGGTGCTGGGTTTAGAGAAACATATAAATATATATATATATAAAATAGTCTTATATTCTAGAAACAGCTCTTTTTCATGCAAAAATCTGGATGTCCATCAGTCCAAATTTCACTCCAAACTTTGATTCTGACTCATTCTGTGTATTCATGTAATTATTTCTTTCTTACCATGTCTGACTCCCTATAAGCTCAATCTAACAACTTAATTTAG
>VZRX01005929.1:144028-182020 GCA_013398075.1 Notiomystis cincta
CAGCACCTGGACTTTGGTCTCTGTGCTGAGGCGGAAGGACAGACGGTACAGGACCACCTGGCCTCTCCTGTATTTTGCAGGGATTGGCAGCCACGAGATGAGAATGTCTGTAGGACTCCTGCTCGTCAAACTGATTTCAGGAGCTCTCAAGGGAACTAAAAGGGCAAAGAAAAAGCTTTTGAGCTCAGGGGAAAGAGAGAAAATCTTTGTCTGATACCTCAGCCTACGATGAGGTGCCAGTAATGTAAGACTAAATAATCCAACAAATTCTGTAGATTCTTGTCTAAGGATAACTTGACACTTCTCACCTGCTGCGTGCAGCACAGCCTAAGCAAACCTTTCTCTGTAAGGCACTCAACATTTCCTTCTCTTACTGCTGCCAGCAGCAACCACAGGCAGTCAGCACCTGTCTGGTCCAACCTGCCTGCCAGGGTTAGGTGCAGCAGCTCCAACCCAGAGCCCAGACAGCAACCTGCATGTTGAACACTTGGTGAATGCTGTCTTCCACCAGCCATGTAATGAGGGTTCTGACAGACAGGCAGACAACTAGAAATGGCAATGTTCCATGCTGCCAAAGCTTAACCCTGTCAGAATTTATTAATCAGATCTAATGATCTACACTAAACATTTTGTTGCTGCCATGATGTTCAGGTTAATTAAATCACTGCACAGTAATAAGTCAGCAGGGTCTTTTACAAAATTCTGATTCTACTAAAAAAGGCACATAGACACAAAAAAAAAAAAACCACAAAAGGTTAACTTTTTTCCTGTACAGTAAATTTTTATTTCAAATTTTCCTACAAAATTTGCTAAAATGCAGTAGGCATGTAGTTTGATCCACATTTCAGATGCCCAAGAGTGTGTCACAGAGACTAAATCCTAGGCTACTGTCAAATTCTCATTATCAAGGGAGTCCTTACAGATCTAGAATTGTTATTAACATGATTTAATGAAATGTCTTCCATCACAGAAAGAGACTCTGTGTAACACACACTGTTGCCCTGTCAGAATGTTATTTTATTCTCATTCCTTTCACGAGCTGCTGTACCCAGAAGTCTCACTGGTATCAACAGAAATTTGAGACTCTCAGGAACTGTTACCACTGGCTTGCACAATTCAACTCAGTGCAGACAAAAACATTCACCAAAATAATTTGTCTTAATAATTTACCATCTTCAAGGGTGTGCTGGGTCACATGATCTGACATCTGACTGGCTCCCAAAGGCATGTAAGCCACAATATAGAAGGTGTAGTTGCTGGCTGGCTCCAAGTCATCAATAATGTAATGGGTTGTATCATTTCCAATGACCACTTGGTACTCTTCGTTATTTAAACCTGGTAAAAAGCAAGAGTTAGACAAACAGAAATTCCTGAAAGTCCATGAATATTACAGTATCTTGGCTTAAAGATCTTTCAAAGTTAATTTTGCGTTCTTCCCCAGCCCACCTCTATTTTCTCAACCCTATTAAGCAAAAGCTCCTTTATGCACAGGAGTAACTGTGTCTTGCTGTAGTATAGGTTGTGGTGTTTCAGGATTTTCCTCAATAAGGGATGCTGAATGCAGCCCTAAACCCTATTTAGCATTGGTCACAACAAACTGTGCCCAATGTACAGTAACACAACGGGCAAGTTCTAATAGCCTTATCATTCATACCCAGCTTCTAAATCTATTTGTTTAGAGTCGGGGTTTTTTTTTTTAAACCTATTTACAGAGCCTTTCTATAGCAGACTGTGAGGAATGTGAGGGCTCCACTCCATCAAAAACAAAACAAACACCCTCCTGCCCCCCAAAAGAAACAAACAGAAAGAATTTATTCAGCAAAAGGATCTCATTTTAGCCCTGCAACTCCTATTACATTTGATTGACACGGTTTTTATTTTAATTTGGAGAAAGGCCAATAAGAACAGACCAGAATAAGCTTCAAAAATGTTTGGCTCCTTAGCAAGTTGTTAAAAAAGAAAAAAAAAAAAAAAAGAAAAAATTGTCAGCAATTCACATTACAATATGCATAGCTATGCATGCAGCAGTCCCTGTCTTTGTTGGGCTTTATTCCTATAGAGGAGGGCTATAAAGTGGACCAAGTGTGCTGAAAGCTGCTGTGTTAATGAACAATTCACACAAAGTGCACGTCAACTTAATCAAAACTCTGTAAGAGCCAGCTCCTCCTCTTCACAACTGAATTTATAAACAAAACGAAAGGCAAATTCCACCATTAAGTTTTCCCACATTTATGAATTAACTTGATAGCATTTTAATTAGACAAGATTACGAGCATCTCACAACAGACTAGTTAATGGCTTGTTAATTAGGAATTGCAAGGCACGATTTCTGACCTGCTAAACAAGATCCTTGAGCTCAAATTAAAAGGACTTGTTCTCTCATTGAATGGATTGCTAGGCCTCATGCAGAGGCCCTAATGAAACAGCCATAATAGAGAACAAGGCTTGCCTTCCACCACAATCAGTGTTCCCTTTGTGCCTTTTCTAAATCACTAACAAGGAATTAACACACTCCAACATGCACGCTCATCAGACCCTTATTCTTCTTGCTACCATGACCCCGATTTGAATGTAAAATATTCTGCTAAAAGAAACAAAAAACAAACACACAAAACCCACACCTGTTAGTTTCTTCAACTAGCTTGATTAAAACACTAACTTTTTTTTTTAATAAGAGAACCTGAACTTGTTTTTACAGTGAAACATCGGAATACTTGAGTTGTGAAATGTAACAATAAGTGATGGTATCTTTTGTATTCAAAGCACCTACCACATTGTGATGTCTACAAAAAAACTCTTTAAAACTGCATACAATTCATGCATTATACAGTTTTGCTTTCTGTTTAAAGTTTGTGGAATCACAAACATCTGTATAACTTAGGAGACTTGGCAAGCCCTGTTTTCCTTTGGCAATTCTGTGTTCTTTACTCACACTTGCAAATGAGGTTCCTAACTAAAACAAGAGAGCAATATGTCCATAACATTTTTTGTTTATACATTTATGTTCCTAAGGAGCTTTGAGCAAAGATAAAGCCTAGTCAAGTCAGATACATCTGAGATAATTTTTAGCCTTCATTAGGGTCAGAAACAGGTGTGAGGGTGGAAAAGGGAAAGAGAAGCAGAAAGGAATAATGAAAGCAATACATTCATACAGAATATTTACATTAATATGTAATTATCTAGAATTCTTAGAGAGTAAATAAGATGCTGATGACACCAGTCTATGTCAGCATCTCTATGACTTGGTGTGAATCTCATCAGAAGATTTTCCTTAATATTTAATTTGCATTTCTTTAAATGTAGTTGTTTCTAAATTTACATTAGAGAGATGGCTGATGTGACAATTTTTCACAAAAGCATTTTCTAGACTTTCAAAAATGCATCTGATTTGAGAGCAACATCCTCAGAAAGGTTTACAGGCTGTCACTCTATCACTTAGAAAGCTCTTATTTTTACAGAAGTGCAGTCCACTAGCCCTTGAAGCTCAACATCTTTCTATAAAATGAGACAAAAGTGAGGTTTATGTTCTGATGCAAGTTTCTGATATTATGCAATCATGTCACAAAATTAAAATACATGCAGATCACCCACATTTTGAATCCTACCACTGTAATTACTCCTCTCTACACAGCCCTCTCCACTCTCCTTGTGTGGATTTTTTCACTAACGTGAAAGGATGCAAAACAATATTACATTAAATAAAATAAATATCACAAGACAGGAAAGATGAAAAAATGGGTATTTGAGAAAGTACATTCAAATAAATCAGAAGTTTCTGTTTGGCTGCTTGCTCTTGTTTGAAGTTTGTTTTGTTTTTTAAACCAAGACAATATAATATAATCTCATTTCACAACATAACCTTTGGATAAGCAAGCAAATAATGCAGGGGACTGCAAAACGATTTTGCAAAAAACATCTTCCAGAAGATACCTCCTTTCACTACTGTGCAAGAGTATTTCCTGCACAAACACAAACCTCCCTAAGGACAGTTTCCCAGTTTCCTTTGAAGTTATCTGGTCTCTGCTCTCTACAATTATCCAGATAACTCATCCAGTGTGACTTTATTCATATTAGCTGTAAGAGGGGATTGTGAGCACAATACCTCAGTGACTGAAAGAGTAGGGGGTAATTTCCCACACCTCTTGTTTTCATTATCTTTTAAAACTCTTTCCTTCCTTCCTTCCTTCCGACAAAATTCTCCTGTGTCCTGAAATATTCCACTTGCAAAAGCAAATGTGGCTATTCCTGCATCAGTAGTAGAGTAATTAAGCTGTCCTTCCTGTCCTCTGCTTAGCAGATGGCAGGCTGGTATTCCACACAGAGCTGAGCATCTGCAGTCCTGTCCTTGAATAAACTACTTACTGAATAGAAATGGAAACAGAAATCACTCCTAGAAAACAAGGCTGCAATGCAGCTTACTTGAAGCCATGCACCTAACAATTTTTCAAGTCATTAAGCCATCACCTCCTGCTCTTGAAAAATGGCTGTTTCCTACCACCTTAAATTATCTTAACTCAAAGCAATTACATAACACTAAAGGATTTTAAAATGTCTAGATACTCATTTTTATTCCAGCTATCCATTGCTTTCTATACAGGAACTTGTATATAATTTCAGAGACTGGGATAAGCCACTCATGACCATTTACATTTGTGTTTGAGTAGACTTTTCTCATTACAGGAGACCAAGGGGTGAAAGAAGAGTACATTTTACCATTTGGCCAATATTCCTTTTAAGAGAAGGTATTGAAGACAAAGTCCCAACTATTCTACTCCAAAATACATGAAAGCCAGTTAAGTCACAAGAATTTGGGGATGTAGACAAAAGAGCAGTCTGTGGTGAGAGGTTAAGCTCTGTAAGCCTCCAGGACTCTGCTGTATGCTCTGTTCTCCCTGCCATGCACGCACAGAAGGGAACAGGCAGAAGCTCCTGCTAAGCACAGGGGGAAATCCAGAGAGCACTGTGGAGGCCTCAGGTTCCAAAGTCCCCTCCTAACTTCAGAGCCTGCTCACAGGAGCCATCAGACACAGACTAGTTGGAGGAACATTCAGTCCCACAAATGAGATGACGTGGCAGAAGTGTTTTCCCCCAAGCTTGATTACAGGATGCATTTACACACTGGAATGCTCTGGTGCAGCCCTGAACATGAACCATCCACACCTTTGCAAGGTGTCTTTGCAAGGACACTCAAGCTCTTGTCACGTACAAATCACTAGATGGCATTTAAATCAAACTGCTTACCTTCTGCTTTCATGTAATGCACAGAGTAGGCAATCACTTTGTCTGAATTGTAGAGGGGCCTCTCCCAGGCCAGCAGGATGGCTGAGCTCGACATGGTTTCGGCGTGGACGTTGTAAGGTGCACTGGGCCTGTCCTCTGACATAACCACAGTGAGCTTGGCCCTGGACAGAATGGAGCCCTGGCTGTTCTCAGCCAGGCACTGATAAATGGCATCATCTTCAGGAATGATCTGGTTAATCACCAATTTGCTGCATCCAAAAGGAAGAAAAAGGTGGAATAGAAGCTCACATCCTGGATAAACTTAGTTCCACAGAATGCAACTGCTTCTTAAGTTTAGTATCATTGACTTACATGCCACAAATTCTTCTATTACAAATGGATGCTCAGCAGTGAAATTTAACATCCTGAAGCATTCTGCAAAACCTGTCATGTCTCTCTTTGTGTCTGCAAAGCCAGGCACAGTGAAAACAAAACTGCACATCTATTCTCTCCCCGCAAAAAGCAGAACCCTAAGCTTGTAATTCCTTAACTCTTTAACAAAAGCTGCTCACTCAGCAGAAGTAGCAAGATTCTGCTACTCTGTAAATCTAAAGTAACTTGTGGTAAAACTCTTCAGTTCGGTCTGCCCACCCTCCCTGCCAGGTAAGGCAATTACCACATAAGCTTTACTGGTTTCAGGCGCTGATTAATGTGCATCCATCACTACATTTAATGTCCCATTTCAGGTTGACTTGAGTTCTATCTTGATTGTTTATATTTAGCTACTGGAATGCCATCTTTTGGTAGCACATCACTAGCACAGCACTCCTACAGCAATTGCAATCTTACCTGTTGTACATTTTTATTCTACCATTGGAGTGGATTCTCCTTCCATTTTTTAACCACGAAATTTTGGGGGCAGGATTTCCTTCTGCTTGACAAGCAAAACGAGCAGTACCAGCTCGAGGCCTTGTTAAGCTTTCTGGCCATTCCACAAATGAAGGTGGTGCTACAGATGAGTTACAAGAGGAAAAAAATAATTTAAAGATCAAGCTCCTAAAAATGCAAGGACAGTAGTAGTAGTAGTAATAATAATAATAATAATTAGTTTTCCAAATAAAACCTTCTCTCCTCAAGCCACTCAAATACACATCCACACATGCAGAAAGCACATTCCTTGCAAACAAAGCACATTTGTTTAAAGATACACTGTCTGCACAGATAGTACTTTTGTTCATGCATTTATGAATACAAACAAATCAAACTCCAGACTATGACATACTGTTCTCTCATAGATACATGTTACATATTTCTACTTGGTTGCAGGGTCCTTTTCTGTGTTGAAAGCCTGTCTCCCCAGAGCAAACATCGCACCTGGCTATCTCCAAGTGCCAGTTCACAACTCAGATCTTGAGTATCTGACACTTCACCTCTAAGTCAACAGACAGAAGGCGGCAGCCACAGTTCTGCGACCTGTTCCAGCTCTGCAGCCTCCCTACAGCCCCCGGTGCAGGATGTCTGGGAAGAAGAGTCAGCCCAGCACAGAGCAGAGCTCAAGAAGACGGGCAGGGGGGTTCAAACTCCCTGAGAACAGAGGTGGGCTCACCCAGCACAGTGAGGGCTGCCATGGCCACGGTGAAGTTGCGCGTGCCGGGAATGGTGGCCCGGCAGACGTAGACGCCTGCGTGCTGCACCTTCACGTCAGAGATCAGCAGGTTCCCGCTCCCCAGGACCCGCGTGTTGAAGACGTCGATGGACTTGTGGTCTGTCAGAGAGGGCAGCAGCAGTGGGTTACAGGGCTGGTATTCCCAATAACTTACCTAAACCGGGCTGTCCACGCACTAAGGGCTTAGATTAGAGCATAAAAGTCAAAAGATGCAAAGGAAATCACAGCTGAGCTTTCAGAGGTTTCAGTTTTGCATCTGCTTTGCTGTTCACTAATTACCTGACCATTCGGAGGGTCGGTCTTAAGTGGTTTCTATCTGAAATTCTCCACCTCAGCTAGAAGTTAACCTGCCATCTGCCTAGCTCTATGATTCAGTTCATCACCACCAGCATCCACATCTTCTTTACAAACAGTGATCAACTATCTCCTGAATTATGCTGCAAACAAAATTACTATATTTGATTAGCTTGTATTTTCTATCTTCACAGCAAATGCTTTATGACTAACAGGTGAAATTTTTCTTACTTGTTTGTCTATAAGAGCCACTGAATCAACCAGGAAAGATATGTTTATTTCCTTCATTTTTAGAAATAAAAATTTAGGAAAATTTTTCATGGTTTGCTTCTCCATGTACAGTCCTGACTTCCACACTTAGGTACATGTTGGAATGAAAGCAGAAGTAGTTTTCAGGAAAAACATGTGATGCACTGCTCAGTGTTATTATTCTTACTGCATTTCCTCTTCTCCCCTTCCAGGCTGACTGTCCTGGGTTGGTCTATACCTATTCACAGTCCCAACAGCCCATGACCACAAGGTGCAAATCACATTCTCACAGGGCTTCTATGAAGAAGAGTGGGAGAAACACTGAAAGGTCTGTTTTATGGATGCAGCCACTCCAACCTGCCCCCACCAGAGATTCTACTGCAGCCACAGGACCCTGGAGGTGACCACCCAGCCTGTCCCTGTGCCCACCCTGTGCCCAGGGCAGTGCAGGATTGATAGCAGGAGCAGGGAGTCCAAAGCTCCAGGAAACCTCAGGGCTCCTTGGCAGCAGTTCTGATGGAGCTGAAAGTGTCTCTCATCCTACCTGAACCTACAACACAAAGCCTCAGAAGACAAACCTAATTGCTCAAATCCTTTCTTTCCAGTTTTACTTCCTCTCCACAGGCTGAAGGTCTCATGCTGTAATTTTCAGACCTACCTAACCGGCTCCATGAGATGATTGGCCTTGGATTCCCTGTGGCTACACACTCCAGTATGACAGTTTGATGAAGAGATGCTGTAATGTTTTGAGGACCAGCTATTATAGATGGCTTGTGAAAAGGCTTCAAGTCTGAGGCTTTGCAGAGATAAAAAAACAGAAAGATAAAATTGAGCACAGCTGAACAAAAACTCAATTAAATATGAAATAAAACAATTTTTTCAAGGACACTGAAAGTTGTGTTTACACCAAAGCCTTATTTCAGTAATTGGGGAAACTTATATTGAACAGTATTTTAGGCAGAAGATAAAAGCAAGCAAAATTATTTGGACAAGTGGTTCACCTACAGCTCTTCAAGGCATCTCTTTTTGCTATACTGTAAGAAAGAATGTGGTGCCACTGAAAGGAGTCTCACATGGTAAATACCTGGAATAACAGTCAGCACTGCCTCGGTGCTTTTACGTCTGTTGGCTGCAGTTGTGGCAACACATCGGTAGCTCCCAGCATCCTTCTGCTCAACACCATAGATCTGAAGCACCCCTGTAGGCAGAGCAGTTATCCTGCCACAGAAACCAAAAAAGAGAAATGGAGATAAACATTCAGCCAGTGAACACCACGGTGGAATCAACTCCTTGATTTACAAACAGCCATTGCTGCACTGACCTGGGAACAGCAGGCTGGAGACTCAAAAACATTCCCAATCCATGACTCACCTTCCTGCCTTTCTGAACTACAGGCAAAATTTCCCCCAGCACCACTGATGAGAGCAGAGGAATCTACTTTCAACAAGCAGATCTTTCTCACCCTCAGAATCAACCATCCCAGGCTTCTTTTGCCTGCTACTACAGTCATACTATTCAGGTTGGCTGATTTTTTACAGCAGTTTCTGATATATGGGCATAACTGGTGTACAATTCCCAGAAACCCACCCATGGTTTTAATTTTTAGTTTCTCTTTTTTCCTTCCTTTCCCTGCTGAGTATCTTGGACACTTTCAAATGGAGTTACAGGCCAAAAAGCACAGGAATCAGTTCAGTGAACACAAACTGGACATGGAAAAGAATCTAGCAGAGAGCAGAGTGTACTCTTTAAGGTAATCAGTTCATGAGAAGACCCCTTGCATAGAGTTTCCTTGGTATCAAGTGTTTTAACCCAAATTTCTGTATGTGATTCCTTATTGTCCCTCTAGAGAAAAACAAGTCCAGGATCAATTCTTCAGGGAAAGCAATCCCTCTGGTTCAAACCACTCCCAGAGCCAAAGCTGACCCATTCCATTCCACACTGCAATGCCTGTTCCTGAGGATGACTTGCATACAAGATTCACCAATAAGAGTTCAAAGATCAGTAATTACTGTGCAGCCTATAGTGGATGACTGTGGTCTGCACTCAGAACACCTGTTTAAAATTCATTAGCAACATACCTATGACTAGCTATTCCAATAGCTGACATGGAACATTTTAATGTAATGGCATTGCATAAATCATATTTTCTTCTTCTAGCAGGATCAAAATGATAGCAAAGAATGAAATGCATTCTGAAATGTGTAACCCTACATACCTGTCCATGACTAAGGGTAAGGTTGTTCTATTCACTTCCCATGTCACAGTGGCAGGAGGGTTTGCTGTTATTTTACAGGCAAATCGAGCTACTCCACCTTCTTGGACTTCAGTTGAAAGTGGCTGGACTTCAAATGCAGAAATAGCTAAAAGCAAGAGAACATCAATTTTAAGGGACTAAAGTGAGAAAAACTTCCTGGTTAAATCAAACTCTTGTTCATAGATCAACTTGTAAAAACACCCAGAAATACTTCACACAGTCCTTTTATTTCTGTATGCAAAGATAGATGGATCTAACTGCCTTGTCAACTTAGCTCAATAGCATGTTTTCACTGGTTGAAGGTTTACTTAAAATAACTTTGCTTTAACCTAATTCAGTAAAAAAATGTTTCAATGAAAATAAATATGACACGCTCAAATAGAATTAAGCATACAAATTGACTGGCATGCAGCTGGAAACCATATCAATTATGAGGCTAACAAAGTTCAAGTCAATTCAACTAGTTTGGGACTGGCCTTAAAAATTCTGACTAAAATAGGAATTTCCAAAAAAACTTTTGGTTCCTGACTCACTTTAATAAAAGAAAGCATTTGCAGAGCTGATCTAAGAAAAAAGAAATCAAAATCAAAAAAGGATCTTAAAGTAAGTTTAAGCAGGTAAGAACACTTTTATCCCAACAGTCTGAGCAGTCACAAAGCTGATGCCTGATGCACAGAGCATCAATGTCATTCTGAGCATCTACAACTTGAGGAGTTCACAATATTGAGCCAACTGAAGTAGCAGATCAGTAGATAACCTACAGATAATAGACAGCTAAGAAATTTGATTTGTTTTATTTCCTTGCTCAAAAATAAGGGAGAGTAATAGAAAACCTCCTAATTAATTCCTTATTTACTGCTATGTACAACTAACAGAACAATTCTTCAAACCCAACTCCTTTTGGATAACTCAACACAAATAATTTCACACTCATTTCCACCCCCTGTAACTGCAGAGGGAACAATCTCTGTACACTCAATGGTACGTTTTTTGTTCTTTAAAAAATCAGATTCTGGATTTGCTTTGTGCTGGACTAGATGCAATCCAGCTCACCTGTAGTCTTCCACCACAAAATAGAGAGATGGGGAAAAAGAAGAAGAAACAGGAATAAAAGAAATCCAAGCTTATTTCCCTCCCTTCTTCTTCATTCTAATTTCTCCCTACACAAACGTGTGTTCACCTGGAGTCAGAATAATATCTTCCTAGTGCCATTCTTAAGAGATTTTCTTTCTTGACAGAAACTACAATGCTTTGCATTCTTCATTTATTTACTGAAAGTATGATGCAGCAAACTAGACAAGTCTGCCCACATTTCGAAATAAAATCTCCAGGAATGTAATAAAGGCATAAATGACATGAACAGTCCAAACCAATGCAAAGTGAGTTTCAGAGCCATCCTGTAGCACAGCTGCACCACAGCCAGTGCCATGAAAGAGGATCATTGCAACAAGGCAGAAAGGCAATCATACAATCTTATTGAAGCAAAGCTTTTTCACACCTTTAAAAGTTTCATCTCCACTGGAACTATAAAATTGCATCCACAATTTTCTTCTATTGGTATGGTTACTTAAAGAGACACAGTGAGACAACTGAAACAGAATTTAGGTTTTCATTTATGTATACAAAAAGAATTATTTACTTCCATGCACTCAGTACATTATAGCTGAAGATTAAAGACAGAAGTGAGACTCTCAAGAACTACTAAGCAAACTGAGGGCAATTAGTATTTCACAGACCACAAAATGACATCACAATAGCAGGCAAGAACAGGTTCAGCTACACTGCAGAGAGAGTCCAGTGCCAGTTGTTAACTGAACCTGATATGTAAAGGACATTTTTCCACCTGAGCAGGAACAATGTATTTCCCCTGAAAAGTCATCTTTAAAAGACAGTAAAAGTCACAACTATGAAGAACTGCATGAAATCAAGAAAAATTTATTAATGTCACTTAATGCATTTTTTGGAAACAAAAAATCCCCGCTTACCTCTCACTAAGTTTATACATTGTTTATCAGTTTAGCTCAATACTTGCTTCCTCTGTATCTTTCTTTATGCACATCTCTGCTTTCTTCTTAATTCTGTCTTTATTTGTTCCAGTAAAATCTGTTTTTACAAGTCTATTGCTGTCTCATGAAACCTGAGCTCTTTGTAACAGGCTTGTTTTGCTGGCAAGCACTGATTCCAACTCAGAACCCCAAGAACAAGTCATTAAAGCAGTGCTGTTAAGAGGCCAGAGCTCTATAAAATGGATAAGAAACAAAGTCTCAAGAGACATACCCTGCTCCCAAAACCAACCCTGCAATGCAATAAATGTAAGTGCCTTTTTATTTGAGTTTTCCCCCCCTCTTCTCCAGTCCATTTAATCATTTTGTTCCCAGATTTATAGCCAAAAGAAAATGATTAATGCTACTCTGAGAAGCTGGTGCTCCCCCTCTTTTAACTTGCAGGACACCAAACGCTGCCTACAGAAGCAGAAGACATCAACTAGAAACTGTATTTACTTGTATAAATTCCTGAAATTTATGTGATAGGTGCATGTGTTTGTGTAGTTACTTCTGAGAATGAAGATCTTTACTGGGCAGAACTGTGATTAGTGCCATCAATCTTATCTATGCAGAGAGAAATCAGACTTCAGTTCTGGTACAAGTTCCTTCATTTACCATTGAGGCAAATATCCACAGGTGCAAACCCAAATGATGGCTTGCTGTGACACACTGATGGAGTGTCAGAGAACTGCTGCTGATGGGCACGGACTGAATCCTATCCTGCATCACATAAAAACCTAAGCGGGTTTACACAGATTTAACTATTAAGGTATGGAAAAAGTCAAACTTACGAAGCTTATGCTTCACACCTTTTGTTTGTTTGTTTGTTTAAATGCAGCAGCAGTCCTCCACCAATTATAACTATGAAAAGAAAAAGACCAAACAAACAAGCAAAAAAGAAGCACAACACACCCTCACTTCATTCCTTCCTTCCTGAAGTCCTGAAGCTTGCTGCACACAAATCCAGTGGCCTGCTCCCTTACACACTGCACCTTCTCCTTACACACTTCATGTCATGTGATTTTTCTGAATGAGCTTTCTTAAGAGGCAGAAGAAATTCCAACAACCCACATGTTGATTACTGTTTCATCACAGCTGATCTAGCCCAAGACTGGAATACAACTGTGAAATAAAAAACCTGTAAGAATGAAAGATAAACCCAGAACTGAAACGGTAGAAGTTTTCAACTAAGAAATATTGAGAAACTCTGCAGCACATGATACTGATGCTTAAGTATTTCTCAAGAGATAATGGCCACTCAGAGAGATGAATTGCTCAGGTGGAAAGAACAAAAGTGCATAATGCCAATTGTACAAGGCATGTGTTAATGCCATTTCACAATAGCCCTAACTCTTCAGGTGAAACCAAGAATGTTTCAATTTTTTAAACTCTCTGGTGAAGAGGTTTCATTTGAGAAAAATAAACTGGTAAAGAGAAGCTATGGCTTTTCCCAAAGAAATGAATTTCAGGGCAGCACATGACAACTCTTCTTGATCCAGTTTTTGCGATGCACTCTCTCTGAAACAGTGTTGAAAAATCCAACCATACATGTGTATTACATTTTAACACCAAGGCCAATTTGCACATATTTTCTTGGAGTTTTTGCAGTTTCTCAGTTCTTGTAGGAATGAGGCTTAAAAGAGATTGTGAGAGGAGTTCAGCCATGCCTTTTGGCTACATAGACACACATTTCCAATGATTTGCTGCTCAAATGGCACACTTAGGTCTGGATCTGGATTTGGAATAAACTTTGTATGAGTATACACTGACAGATCCAGACTGCAAGACTGCAGCCACACAGCTCTTCTCGTTTCTGAACAAGCATGTGGAGACACAGAGCTGGGGCTGTCGTCAAGTGATACAATGGGTGAATCTTTCCTGAGTTTCCCAAGAGATGAGAGCAAAAATTGAGTATTTTGGAGCCCAAGTTCTGCTTATTATATACAATTCAGAGGTGAATGTCACACAAATCCAGCAATATGGGTGAAGATTTTCATAGCTGTAAGTGAAAAGGGATTACTGTGAAAGGGCATCCTGTATATACTACACATGCACAGTGACTTCTTACTCTCACCCTTAAAATGTTAATCAAGTGTTGTTTGACCTAGAATTACTATTTTCAAAATGTGAGGCACAAAAATGAGAGATTTCAGGAGAAAAAGAACCTGATCTGTAAGGAAAGATTAAAAGAGCCAGGATCTGATTAGCTCTGGGAAAGGAAACTCAAGAGAGAAGTGAGTCTTACTGATTAATGAGAGTCTTTGCTCCCTGTTCTCTCTAGTACTTCTTTGTATATTTGCATGAGCAGAAAAAGCAAGAAGAGGTTTTAGGTCCAGCATGGGAAGTTCAGGTGAGGCTGCTGAATGGAAATGAATTGGCATGGAGCAGGCAAGTAAGGGAGGCAACCGCCCGTGCAGAGTTTATCTCACTCCTTGTCTGCACAGGCATCTCCCTCCTCTAATGGCTATTATTGAAGGCAAACAACTGAGCTGAGATGGAACTGAGGTCCATCTGTAAGAGGAAGTGATATCATCCAGAACACATTTGGCCCTCTCAGGCACAAAGAAAAAGTGTCAGTTCATTCTGTTACAAAAGACTGTAATTCAAACAACATACTGGTAATGGCATTCTTATAAATTACCAGGGATTTAACTCTTCTGATAAATTGCAAGTGTGGCTTTTTCACTAAAGTCAGCTGTTATTTTTAATTTCTGCCAGAATGGTTGGAAAAATAAGCTTAACTAAAATACACTTTTTCTATAACCTTGCATTTTAAAAAGATATTCTGAAATTGCAAATTTTTGTGCTAAAACTTCAGTTTAATACTCTTAGTTTTAATTAATAACCAGGCTGAAAGGCTGATACTTAAACTCAATTGCAACAAAATTTTTTTCCCAAAAAAATTAGATGTGTCATTAAATAAATAAATAATCAGATAAATCATACAAGCTGCTGACATCACTGTCCACATGTTAAGAACTCAATGAAAATTCTGGAGAATGCTATATCAGGTGCTTAACTTATTACACTACAATTTAAAAACCATCTTATTAAATCATGTATTAATAATCCCTGGCAGTAAATGCTATCCCACCATGACATGTTAAAGAGCTGTGCTAGCCTAACAAAAAGCAACTGATAGCAATAGAACAACTAAACAACTGTTCTCTCCTTCTCCCAAAAACCTAAAGCCAGGGAGGGGACTGTAGTGTTCATAGGCCTTTTCTCAGACATGACTTCAGGCTCACAAGGAGATTGCTCTTCTCACTTGCATGCTGAGAAACGCCGGTAGGAGGGGAAAAGGGGAGGAGAATAGTGACCCATCCTGTTCCAGCCCCTGTGTAGCCGCAGGAGAGGAGAGCAGAACACTGCAGTTATCCTTATCTAATGCACAGGGAGGTCCTGGTTACAGGTTGGATCTCCAACACCAGCACCCACAGATTTTAATGCCCTTGAACTAACCCAGGCCCAGCCTTCAGCCCCAGAAAAAAACCTATAACTCCAACTGCCTTTCTTTACATTTCAAACAAGCTTTTCCAGACAATTTCACTTCCAAAGGTAGCATACATTTTAAAGGATTAATGAACCAGTTCACCACAGTTTTAAAACCCATGCACGTGTGTGTGTGTATAGCATAACTGCAATAGTTAGAAAAACCACAGTCTAAGCTATCTCACTTCACCTCACTGATACCTTGGGAAAAGCTTTGCTAGAATGGCACCTTGTACCCTCTAATCCCAAATTAAACTAAATCCTTTTAATGTGCAACAAGGAGATTGCTGCTATTAATCCCTGGATTTTAATGAGGTACTAACACTAAACTGTTAGACGTGACTTTCAAAATCAGTATTCGCTCGAATTGCCTGGAAATGTGGTCATCCTGCTAAAGGGCATTCATTTTACCTTTCTGTTTTGTTCACCAGCTTCCTATTTTAGCTTTAATTCCTGCCTTTTCTATCAATCTGCTTACTACAAACTCACTCCTAGAAAGAAGATAGGATAGACAGACCTAAAACTACATAACTACATGCCAGAAATTGCTTTGCCATGACTATGACATGTAATTTCTCAATATGAAAAAGAAAAAAAAAGAAAAGAACTTTCCTGGAAGATCTAGAGGTTGCACAGAAAAAGTCATTAAGAATCTCCTAGCAGGCATTTTAACATTTTAGAGAAGGTGGATCAAAATTAGCGTTTGAACAAAACACAATTATATTCTACAGCAATGGTTCTGATGCTTTGGAAAACCCTGAAGTGTGGGAAATTACAGAACTGCATTTTTATGAGCTGCTAGCTTAGCACTACAACTTGGGTTCCTGAAAACACAAACCTAAACAAAAAATAAACCAAAAAAACACCAACACCCACCCCTCAAAACCCCAGGCCCAAATATTGCAAAAAGCTAACAAGATTAGAAACCCCATTTCTAAAGCATGAAAGACACAATCACAGAGTATGAGCCAGGTTTGGCCATGGAAATTGACGTTCCCTTTAGACAAAACTGATCCTTCACACCATGTGCTCCTCACGTTTCAGTTCACAGAATAGTATTGTTTAATCTCAGGAGCAAATTTTTATGAGGCATTAGCCTGCAAAACCCTTTCAAAATCACATTCTGAATTTTGGAGGGACCAGAAAATGCTCTGCACATAGGGGTAATTACAGAAAGCTTTCACTGATAAATATCAAGAAGATCCCAGATGAGGTGATGAGTGAGGATTTGGGCCATCTGCCCTTTCTGCTGTTCTCAATTCATTACTTCTGCTCTGGACAAATCTCCTCCAAGGCCCTGACTGCTCAGCTAAAGGCTGAGCTCCTTTGCACAGCTTACTGCAGTTTGCCTCCAACATATTGCCAGCCAATCTGGGAAACTGCTCTGCTAAAACTTATGGTCACCTTATTGCAAAAACACTTACTCCAAGCCTACCACATACTTACTTCCACATTAAACTAAACAATGAGAGAGAAATGCAATAGAGAAAGTAATGGAAAAAGTAAGAAACAATGGTATGTTCTCGTTTTTCCTCTCCTCTCTCATATTCTTGCCAACTTGCTGCAGGTATCTAAGAAGTGCAATGTTGAGACAATGATTTCCAAACTAAGATGCAGATCACCAGGAATTACTCACCAATCTCTGATAAGGGAGAAAAGAAATCATTAGCTTCATACACAAAACCCATACTTATAAAACACAAAGCAAAACTTTGTGCATTAAAATCTTTGTACAGCCATGTCCAGCATCTCTGCTTAAAAAAAAACAATTTAAAACTGTCCATTCACAAACTACCCACTACTTTTCTGGTACTGAAGAATGCTATAATCTAAAGGCAATGAAATGGAGAAGCAAAGAGGTCAACAGCCTGAGCACCCTCGAACAAAAGTTCCCTTGGAGATGTCAGCTGCAATCTCATTTGTTTCCTCTAACACTTTCAGGTCCCTCTGCTCCTTTCTTTAAAGCTCCTAATTCAGTGGCTGACAAATGATCATTTTAAAAATCCCTGTACAGGAATAACCAAGTCTGAATTTGTCCACTGAAGATCACTAAGCTCTCCATCATTTAGGCTGGGACTAGATCCTAAAAAAGTGCTTATGGCCACACACAGGCAAGTTTTCACCACCAGCTGCTCAAAGTTAAGACCAGTCTGAAGTTTCATACATAGTATTTTCTCTTCCTGAAAACCTGGAAGTCAACTAGGCTATTCTGGACTAGGTATTTCGGGAAATGTATCTATTTATGCTTTCTCTGCTACACTATATCCTTATTCCTTCATTCTTACAATATCCTCAGAAAGTAGGAAGATATGGAAGATATGGAGAAGTTATCTTTTCCATTGTCTTGGTTTCAGCTTTAAAGCACAATATCCACATACAGAATCAAAGTTTTGTGAGCAAGTTTCTGATTTATTCCAGTGCAGAAAATCAAAAGAGGACTCAAGTGGATGCATCTTGAAGACAGTTCACAGGAAAGGAGAAAAACCTTGAAAAGTTAAAAAATACCTCAACACTATCACAATATATCAGGACTCTCTGATACTGATCAATTTTTTCAAGGATAACAGCAATCATTTTTTCTCAGAATATATTGTACTTTAAAAAAGATGCTCTCTTCTTTTGCTGAACAGGCAGCACTAAATTTTGGTGTTAACCTTAGTAAAGGAAAGAATTCATAATTAGCATGTCTACCCTGTATGTTATGGAAAAAATCTCAAAACAGTTGAAGGAAATTGGCTCCTCAGAAGTGGATAATCACTCATCAAAAAGTTCTTTTCAATGCAGAAACACATGTGCAGAACAGAAAGGCATAACTGGACAAGGTGACTGTTAGAATGTACTGTTCCCTCCTCACTTCTTCAAACCACTGGAACAGAGAGCTTGTTATCCATGGCATATTAACATAATTGGGACAATAAATGGGATCCTGGGCAGCAGCAATGTGCTAGAGAAAATAACAGGAGAATCCTCACTGACAAACTACCAACCTGTGAACACCTTATTTTACAGTGTGTTCTGCCCATCAGGTGCTCTTAGAGCCACACTGAGATGAGAATCCAGAATTGCAATGCAAAGGCATGCATCAGAATTCCCAATCTGTGAGGGAAGGAAGCACAGGGTAATACACCTGGATCTTTCTATTTTACTTTGGTAGAAGCAGCTATTGATACTGCAATAATGCCACTCTTGCAGCTACTCACATGACTACACATATTGCCTTACCACACCTGAATCACTTAATAGGAGACAAAAAACATACCACTACCACCCCTCCCAATAAAACAAGACAAACATATCACCTCAGGAGTTATCACTAGCACTGTTTCAAAGGAATTAAAAGCTTGAGGCTTTGAAATATGTGGCTCTGTATATTCAACAGTTTATTGATGGTGTGACTGACATTCCTTACCAAACCATGTAAACAAGCATGAGAGATTTGATCTTTTCACTTCTGAAGGCATCCCAGCTGGGTTTTTCCCTTCTCAGCCTATCTATCATTCAGGCAACAGTGTGTGGCCACAGAAGGCACAATAAATGCTAATGCACTTATCAAGGAATTCCCCTCTGCTCCTCTGCAGACAAGAAGCATAGGAAATAGGAGAGAAAAGGCACACAGTAAGCCACATTAACCAGCTTCAAAGCTGTTCTACTTGTGTGGCTGCATGCATTCAGGAGAAAGAACACACCACTTTCTCCCTTGCAAGGACTGATTTCCTTCAGCAGTTTGCCCAGTGATTGCCTTCTAGTATCTATGCTTAATCCCACAGATGCCTTTCTTTGGAGTTGCTGCCATTCTGTGAAGAATTAGTTCTGCTTAATAGCCCAACTGTTGCATGGGGAACATCCAGCACAGTTTTGCACTTTACAACATGAAGACAAGGATCAGAACACAAGCAGGATTTTGCAACAAAAGACATGTCCCTTCACAACTAACCTAATCTGGCATCCAAAAAGAAAAACCAGAAAAAAACCACAAAACAATGCAAAACCAACAAAACCAAAATAAACCCACACAAAGCAAAACAGAACATTAAAGATTTTAAGATTGACTGCTATGATTCTAAAGCTCCCAAAAGAACAGGAAAAATTTAGTAATTGCTCAGTGCAACACAGAAAAGAGAATTTCAGCACTTTGCAACAAAAGTCTGCAGCACTGGAAGCATAAATCTGTCCCATTCTGACCAATGCATTTCGCTGCAGATGCCAGCAGAAGGCTGAGACCTCTGTTTATCGGTCTTGTATCCCTAAAAATAAATACACACTACTCCTGGCTAAAATAAAACTAGACCCTAAGCAGAATGCAAAACCCACTCTTCACCTCACCCTGCCTAGCTCATCAATCAGAGGAAGCACCACAGAGCACATCCCGGGCCAGGAGTGGGGCCCCACACATTCCTGTGCTGCACCGCCCACCCTGCGCCTTCCCTCACATCTGGGGAAGGCAGAGGAAGGGGTTCCATTTCATACAGTGGCAAACTGACACCATCCCCATATGAATGAGTGTAAGTTGATATGGTGGTGCTGTTAAGTCTCCAGACTGTCAGAAATGCTATTCCTGAGAGATAGGAGCACTCTCCGTTTTTTGCTTACAGTGCTTCAGAATCAGCATCCCAGGATGAAAGACAATTTCACTGCAAAACGCTGAGCAGGGGTGCTGGGAATTCAAGCCCTTCAGTCCCCTCTCCAAATGTCAACATCTCATCATTCCCGCGGGGAAAGGAAAGAAATGCCTCCACTCTCCAGGGCCAAATGCCTGCAGCTCATTTCCCTGTCACCAAATGCCCCACTACTGCGTTACACAGCCCAGAGATCTCACCCAAGAACAGCCTTTCAACAGAGGGTCCTAACCAACAGTTAAAATCTGAATGTCCTAAATTTTGAGAGCAGCAGGGAGAAAATCAGAAACAAACTTGACACAAAAACCAATTAACAAAAGACAGTCAGTACTACTTATTTATTGAAGCTACTTCAATCCTCTAATTAGATGTTTATCTGAAAAACTCTGGAGGTAGGGGAGGGGGAAGTGTTTACAACTCTTGCAATTTTCACATGAAACAAATTAGAAGTGCAGTTTCCAGATAAAAATGATTTTGCCTTCGATGTCTTTAGAGGAAGTCACCTTTCTATGGCTACTGACTGCTTGGGTGGGAGGCAATAGTTGGACTCCTGGATTTCCAGTTTGCCCAGTCATAGCACAACCAAACAGCCATGTTCTACTAAGTAGGTAATACATATGTTATTAGGTTGCTTATATTTCCCAATACACAATAACAACCTATTTTGCCTTTCTGTGATTTTTAAAAGCTCATTATTTGTCTTCAGCTCAGGGCCATGAATCAAAGTCACCAAGGAAGCACTGAGGGAAGTGTTAGCTGGAGGCCAGAGAAGCTGGCATCCCCATCCTATTCCAACCTGAAACAAGCAAGTCCCAAGCAAGGAGAATGATCCCTGGGAAATGCAGCTGCTGGCAGGAAAGGAAACCACCAGGCCTCCATGAAAAGAGGCTGCCTGTTGAACAGGTGTTTTACTTATCCCAGATTTCTGACACGTATGCAGAGGTGTGTAACAGAAGCATTAGCAAGGTTAGATTATCTCAGACTTCTGTCTTCCCTTGTGCTCTTAAGACAGTTAAGCCATTCATTTATCTTGACAAATACAAAATTCTTCCTGTTCCCCCAAAAAAGAGGAAGAGAAAAGAATACAACAGATCGAGCTTCACTGTATTTTCTTCTAAATTATGCACTTGTACTTCCGTCAGCAGGAGCAAAACACCTTGGCCTGAAGCCAATCAGAAATCCCTCATAATACGTTCAATAAGCCAAATCAAAACAATACATAGCTTATGAGAGTGGGGAAAAGAAACTTGAAGGTCATATTTCATCTGCTGCAGCTGATCATGTTCATTCAAACAGAGGCAGAAGGTTAACTGGAGGGATCTGCTCTTTAATGCCTGTTATTTCCAGTGGAAGGAGCTAAGCAACGACGTGCTTTGCTCAGTACTTCGTGAAGAGCACCAGCAAGAAAATCCTAATGCTAAGGAAACACAACCCAGCTGGAGGGCAAATGGACAGAAGAGCCTGGCAACACACTGAAGCTGAAACACACCTCCCTAGTGCAACTCAAAGTTGATTTTTTGGATGCATTAGTTACAAAACTGAAAACATTATTTGAGTTTCGTAATGCATGGGAACACCTTCCTTGTTTTACAGAAAAGAGCATTCTAAACCAGCAGAAGAAAACAGCTCTCCTGAGTATTCAGAAAATGCAGAGTTTGTAAAACAAACTATTGTTTCAGGTAAAAACAGGGACTAGATAGAAAATACCAGGTTCTACCTTCAGCTTTACCATCGCCTGTGCTGTCTGGAGGAAAGTAATTTATCAGTTTGATCCTGCAGAATTTATTCTCTTCTCACTTTTGTCTTCATTCAAAACAGAGGTAACACACTAATCTTTTACTTACTTGATGCTTTCCTGGATTGCTTAAAACCATATATGAGAAGTAGTAGAAACATTAATACTCATATAACACACACATTAAATCTAAGAGCGAGATGAATAGTTATTAATATTCTTAATTCTGTCATAACAACCAATCACAAAAATCTATGGAGTTTTTAGCAAAAATATAGTGAGGTGGACAAATCACAGAAAGGACAGGAGGAAACAACAAAAACCAAACAAACCAAAACAACTCTATTGCACTGATGGAATTGAAATTATTTGTCCCTCTACATGAGCACCACACTGCACTGATAAACTAAATCTCTCTTTGATTGAAGGCCGAATTAAAACGGAGCAATGCAGGAACTCTTCTGACCCAAAAGTAATCCACTCAATCATATAATGCATCCCCTTCCTTTTAGTAAAATGAATAGCCCTCCATAGAACCTTTTTCTTCCTTGACAAGTCCTTGACAGAAGAATGTGAATCTGGACAGTTAAATGAATCAATCACCAGCTGCTAGTCTAGGGCCAAGATGGTGAGCCGAGGGGCCTGCCAGAGTTCACTGACCACTGGTCAAAGCAGGACAAAGGCTTTGCCTCTCTGAATAGTCTGCTCCTGGGATCCAAAGGTCACTTAGCTGCCTAGGAAACGGTCCCCTTTGGTTATTTAAAGTTCTCAGGCTATTCTGCCACAGATATTATTGTTTCAGGTGGTCACCATCTTTCCTCACCACAAGTTTGTGAAAGGCCAGGCAACCATTATTTAGATAAACGGGAGACAATGGTGAACACGGCAGCAACTAGATAGTGAGGAAAGGAACAATTAAAATAAATAAAAATAATGCTTCACACTTTCCCATAGTTCCAGCTTCTGAACAGGTCTTGAAAAACATCCTCTGAGAAAGAAAGTCCCAGCATCCAAAGGTACAGATCCCCAGGAGGATCTAGGTGTACACATTGCACCAAAGGCACAAGGTCTTGAATACTTCACTGCCTTGGAGATTCTTTACAAAAATGTATCAGGAAAAGCAACAAAAAGGAAAAAAACAAAACAAANGTTATCAAGTTAAAGTTCTCACTAAATACATGCTCAAATACCAGGCCATGTTTTGGTTGAATCAGAAAGTTCTGGCAAACTTACTTGTTTAAGAAGTTGCCACAAGACCGTCTGTTGTAAATCTTTTGTTCATTACATCCTGCCTGTATAAAACTCTAATAAGCATATTTATTTCATTTTTTCCTGCATTACATACATCATTAGATAAATGAAGCTAACCCTTAAACTTTCCCACTCACACATTCAGTGTATCTGTCTCTTATATGTGTGTGTATACACACACGATGGAAATCTCCCAAATGCTCAGAAGCTGGGCAACTGAAGAAATGAAGCTGTTTATGTAAGTGATTTGCTCTGTTTATATACATGCTTTAGGAAACAATACAACTGCACAATCACACTTCCCCCACTATTCACAGCACCAAATGAATGGTGCTCACATAATGAGCATCTATTCAATATTTTGTTTTCTGCTCTCTGTTCAGTGTGTGGCCTCATTCCTTGTTTATTACACTCTGTTAAGCACTGCCCTGAGCAGAGTTACCAACTTCCCTATGGCCTTCTTCCCTGCAGGGCTCTGCACCACAGTACTTCACAAATATTACTGCATCCACTTTCATAACACCTTGGGATTACATTCTATTGTTATTATTTTAATTTTACTGCTGGGGATGGATAAACATTTGGATGGGGGACTGNTATTGGGGTTTTCTCTAGTCATGACTGCAGGGCTGTATTTCCAAAAATCTGCCCTATGGCTCAGCATAAGACCTGTAGCCTAACAAGTAGGTGGTAGTCTACGCTATGTGGGGAGTAAATATTTGAGAGCAGAGACATGGCAGATGAAAGAGGAGGTGAAACCCACAAGTGCTAACTCCTCTACAGCACTGGAGCCCACAGTCCTGCCTGGCACCTCAAAAAAGCTCTTCTCCCCTGCAGCAGCAATAAACACAATTTCATCTCAGTCAGGTGACAGAAAAAGTAAACTTTGTGCTGACAAACACCACAGAGCGTATAGATGAGCATATGTGAGTGTGTGCATATATNCGATGGAAATCTCCCAAATGCTCAGAAGCTGGGCAACTGAAGAAATGAAGCTGTTTATGTAAGTGATTTGCTCTGTTTATATACATGCTTTAGGAAACAATACAACTGCACAATCACACTTCCCCCACTATTCACAGCACCAAATGAATGGTGCTCACATAATGAGCATCTATTCAATATTTTGTTTTCTGCTCTCTGTTCAGTGTGTGGCCTCATTCCTTGTTTATTACACTCTGTTAAGCACTGCCCTGAGCAGAGTTACCAACTTCCCTATGGCCTTCTTCCCTGCAGGGCTCTGCACCACAGTACTTCACAAATATTACTGCATCCACTTTCATAACACCTTGGGATTACATTCTATTGTTATTATTTTAATTTTACTGCTGGGGATGGATAAACATTTGGATGGGGGACTGAAATATTCACTAAATTAAGGCACCCAAGATACGACACTGATCCTTCACAGTGCTCCATGTTGCAGTTGTGGACAGCTCCCCCAACTTGTTGCAGCTCCCACTGAATAAACCTCAGAACCTCGTGTTAAATGTTGAGGCCATAAGAAATATGTAATCGAAGTCTTCCCATGAAAAACAGGGACAAGTGGACTCGTGTCACATATTGCAAAAGCTTCTGGCTGAAGCAGCAATGCATTTTTAATGCTCTAAAGACCCCCTGACTAGGAGATGATTCTTTGTCTTTCTGAAGTTCCCAAGGGAAGTCCAGGCCCCCTGGGCCCACGTTCAGTGTCCTGGAAGATCAGCTGCTCTGATGGCACACTCTGTCGAGTCAGTCTTTGCCAGATCCCAGTCCTCCTCCACTCCAAACTCATACCCGTGGCGATCCCCAAACCGAGCTAAGACCAGGTCCCCTCACTCCACAAAATTCTCCTCGGCACTCGCCTCTTCCCACCAATACCCTTCCTGACCTCGAGACACATGAGACCACTCACACCTCCACCTCAGCCCCTCCCCTCCCAAACTTCCTCTCCAGGTAATTAGAGCATTGTTTCCAGCTTTCGGTGCCAGCTGGTTTCTCCAGGCAGTGTTAGATCACACTTCAGCTCCTCATTAATGCAGAACAGGAAAGAAAAGCAAGTCTACATCTGTCCAGGACTGCTCAGAGGGAAAGCTCAACTCAGTGTTCACAAGCAACAGGCTCAGCACAAACAGCATCTCTTGTGTCTTGAGCTAGTCAAGTTGAGTAAAGCTGCGTGAACATATGCCAAAAAACAAAAAAAAGTTTGAGATTTTTCCTCAGAACTTACAGGACAACCAATTCTAGTCATAGCAACAACAAAAGCTACTTCCACACACAAAGACCACTTCCCCAAAAAGCTCCATGCCTCTGTTCCCTAAGTAGACATTCCCATGCTGTCCTAGTGAAAAAAAAAATACAGAGAAAATAGTATCATCTTAGATTTACTCTAGGGAACAAGATAAACAGTCCTGGTGAAATATATTGTATTAGAAAAATTTAAAAGCAAAGAGATGAATACTGACATGACAAATTTCTATCCAAAAGTGAATATGTCAGAAAACTAGCAACTACAGTTCTACAATATAAATATTTGGTAAATTTAAGAGCAGAGTGCCACTATCCCCCTTAGAATAAGATCATTATTTGGACACACACGCACAAAAACAATAGAGCAGAAGTCTACCCCTGATTTTTTTGCAAGAATCATGATTAAAAGCATCAATAGGTTTCATCTCCACTATGCAAAAATAAAGTCTGGCAGATGATTCTTTCTTGGAGAGGGTGATGGGAGGACTTTTTTCACCTTCTTAGAAAATCATGGGGTGTTTTTCCCATTGCTAGAACTCCAAGCTCTGCTATCCTTTTCGGAAACCTCCCTGCTAAGAGGACTATAGCCAGGCCATGCTGACAATTCAAACCTGTGTCACCTTACCCAGCACAAATATTTTAATTATTTTAAATCAACACCCTGGTCAGGTTACCTTCACACTGCTATTTCTTGAGATGGTCAGAGCTCATCTACCAGTCAGCAGCTGCCAAAAAGAGAAGACAAGCTCTTCCCAGATAGTCCCAAAGCCCCACTGCTCCTGCCTACTTACCTCTAGCAAACTAGTGACTGATTAAACTTCTTTATGTTTCACTGCACTTTCTTTTTTTAATAACTTCCTGTTTACATCATGAGTGGACTTTCCTCTCTAATACACACCAAAAACCCCACAGGCTTCTTACTACTAATGAAGGCCATTAAAGAAAATGTCAACATTATAAACATTCATCTAAACACAAAGCACAGGTTTTGAACGTGCTTCATTCTCTCAGTAGGATCCACTTCCAGGATCTCCTCTGGTGACAAAGTATACACAACTCTAAAAGGAAGGAAATACTGTTTCTAAACTGAAGTGTAATAAAATTCTTCATGAAAAATATTTATTCTCTTCTCAAAACTGATCATTTTCAATAAAATCTCTGACCATAAAGGAGTCTGATATACTACCATGTGCTCCATAATGATACCTATTAGCAGATTAGATATGTTGCCCTTTATGTACAGTTTCCTGCAGCTATTTTATAATAGATGATATAGGGTTTCCTTTAGTATGGATAGGTTTTATTATTATTGTGTATTTATCTTAAATAAATCCATGCAAAACCAGTAATTATATTGAGGGGGGAAGGGAAGATAAAGCCCTGTTTAAATTTCAGGGATTCACCATCTGAAAGCTTTTATTCTTCCACAGTGAAGGAAAGTTATGACCTTTGACATGTGGCCATGGTGCCAAAGAAACTGCTCATAAATGTGTGTCAGTAAAGAAGCAGAAATCAATAAATTCATTTAATCCAGTGAACTATTATGTAGTGAGACACAATATATTTTCAAGAGCCAACTGCTCTACTCTTTCTCTCAAAAGACAAAAATTTTATGTAATGGATTTTTTGGATATTCAATTTTTGGATGGTATCTTAGACCCTTTTAATAAATATTTTGGTCAGTTATGGCACAGTTTGTTAGTCCATCTATTTCTGTTTGAAAGATCCCTGATACAGCTGGATTCAGGTAGCACAACAGGAGCACTAGAGGATGGGCAGATATCCTATTAACAACCTCTACCATTACCAGAGATAGCTATCCCACAGGAATCAAACACTGGCAGGTGTTAAAAGTGTGTATTTTTTTCCACACTGGGTGCTCAAGAGCAGAAAAAAAAATGAAATATTGTTCATCATTCCCAACAAAGTAATTCCAAGAGACCAAACAAAGCACTGCTCTACACTAATTTAAAGGCTTTCAGCAATGCATTTGGCCACCTACCAAACACTCTGAGAATCAGCAAAAAGCAACACTGGCTGAAGATTATGACCATTAAAAACAAGTGCTAACTGCCACGTGCTGGGAATGTCACAAAACTCCCATCAATGCAACCAAGAATCCCACAGTTAATTTCTTGTATGCTGTGGGATAAAATTGAGCTGCCTTCCTGGCACAGACTGGCTGAACTAATAAAAGCAGGACCCACTTTCAACCCCTATTGAAGATCAATGATAAATCTGCTTGCAAACTGTGGGCTACGGGGCTGTTTGCATAAATAAGCATTAAAAGCAAGGGGGGAAGAAAGAGCTGGTCATATGCTCACTTAGGCTTTCAGAGGGGAGGTGGGGGAAGGAAGTTTCACCCTTGTAATTTGGGACATGCTATGTACAAAGTTTCTCCTCAGGCAAAATGACAGAGTCGTGCCAGAACTCCCAGAGAATATTTCCAGTTAACATCAATTTACCGGATGTCACAGACAAGTTTAATGAACAAAATGATAAATGTCTGTCAATGGCTTCATAAAGTCAACGAATTCTCGTTACAAAGAACATACATAATGCACAGCTCTGCCCGAGGCATGTGTTACAGTTATTAGAGGTTCACTAGAGATCTTGATGTGGATGGTGAAATGGTAATTTAATAATTTACACTGGTTAATTTGCTGATAAGTCATCTAAGCAATTTATTAATATGTTCAAGATTGTACAAGCAGGAGTAAGCATTTAAATTTCTTCTGCATGTTCAAAGACTTTAATTTTAAGGTTTCTTTGAAAAGATAATGGGTTCTTTAAAAACTTCCAGTTGTAACAAGTTGTAAAGCAAAAAACAATACTGTGTAACACTGAACTGCTTTGATTGTACTATAATATACATTATTGCAATGGCTATTAAAACAGCTTTTTCTTAATCATAATTTTTGTCTGATTTTAAGTGACACACAGACCACCTGAGACAAGATATTATACTTCTGTAGAATCATTTTTACCTCATCTAAATTTGGGGTCAAAACTGACCTCAAAGTATCTTATGACACCTCCCTCCTCTGCCACAGCTGTGAAAATAAGCTCCACTGGAAAACAGCACCTCCTTCCAGTCATCAGACAGGAGTAAGGAAGGAGGGTCACCAGAAGCAGTTTTGCAGATATAAAGCAATGATGTACCACATACGTGACAATTTATAAGAGAAAAATAAAAAAGAAAAACTAACTAAATGCAGCAAATCTAGACTGCACCTAACATGAGAAAGAACAAAGAGTGGAAACATGAGAGAGGACACAAATGATGAGAAAATTTTCAGTGTTAGAACAGATCAGCAAATAAATGAAAAGCTTTTCTATTTGATATGTTTTCCTCTCTGTTTTAAGGTGCACAGAAAGTGTCTCAATGCAGCTTAAAAGGGCAGACATGTGTAAAATATGCTGATAAATAACTTTTATGATTTTAGAGGGAGAAGACAGAGTTTTGCTACTTCACATGAGAAACTCATGCTGCAAAGGCTGAGATGTAAGCTGGTTTTCTAAACTTATTTTATCTTGTTTGGACTTTAATCTTAAATGGCTCAAAGTAGAGCCAAGAAAACCCCAGAAACTGTGAAGGTTTTACACATGAAATTTTGATCTACTGAAATGAGAATAAACAATGTAATCAATCAATGTGATCAGGATTATTATCTGATGACACCAAAAATCAAATTGGAAATTTTAAGTTGCTTCTGTTCACAGGATCCTCTTTGGTTTCCAACATTCATTCACCGCTATATACAAGATGCACACCATGAGCTGTAAAGACTTGGTTTAACTTCCCCCCCCAGCTATGTATTAAAAGAACAGCAGATGACATCTTTAATGCTCGTAATAACTTACCTCTTATTACCTCTTATAAAAAAGTACCTCTTATGCCTGGTCAATAAGGTAATTATTTCTTTTAAAACTCTCTCTCATAAGCAAATAATTTCAAAATTAAACTACTGCACCTAAGAGCTAGAGAGAAAATTTCTAGCACACTTCTAAGCCAAGGTGAACTATTTCTATTATTAAATTCTAACTCATAATTTTAGCATGTTCTGAGGCTACAGGACTAGGACAAGGTAAGTTTTGCTGCTTTGTCATCAATACACCACTCAAGAGTGGCTTGCAGCTAAGACAGACTCTTCTCTCTTCTAAAACACTGTGTTTGTCCTACCTAAAGCTGCAATTCAAAAAGTCTTGCACATAATAGAATTTGTTGTCCACACCACCATCTACCTAAAACATGTACTTGGCAAAGATGTTCCACATCAGAATACAGATACAGGGTACTGCAGTGTTCTGAGATAAAATCCTTGGTGTCAGTCAGTACACAGGAAGTTTTCTTCCTAAGATCCTGTAGATGGGAAAATACATCAAAGACCCTCTCTGCAGTTGGCTTCATGCTTTTCCCAACACATTTCTGCCACCATTCTAAAACAAAAACCATCTTACTCCTTGCTATCCAGGAGAATTGTACCAGGACTCTGATGGCAGACACTGCTTTCACACACAGCTCTCTTCCAAGGCTGGAGGTGTCATTTATTCAGCAGTATTCTACCATTGAAAAAAATTGGTAAAATACAAGTCAAAACGTAGCTGTGAGGTCTTGAGAGGAAGAGCTGATCATCATCTGGTTTGTGTTCCAGGAGTCATTCCTTTCCTCAAAAGCTTTGCCTACATGCAGAAATTATGTCATTAAAACACTTCCAAACAATTTATGAGAATAAGGGTTATTCTCACTACTTCAGTCAGAAGAGGAAGTCAGTTAAAATAGGTATAAGTGCAAGAATCACGAGTACAGAAGGTTAAATAACTGCACTCTTTGCTGACTTTCTTCCTCCCCAGTAACCCTGCCAGAGATGGTGAAGCAGTCTCTTGGTACATGGAAACTTTTGCCTCAAATGATTAAATCCTGATAAAAGCTTTGGATATATAACTTGTCATCAGCATTCCTATGCCTTTTATAACAAGCTCATTTTCAGTATTTCATTTCTCACGTTGCATTCTACTGCTCTGACATGGAGTAAACAAGCAGGTACTTCCTGAAAGCTATTGCTACAATATTCAGGCTAGAAGCAACCATAATTTGCTTAAGCTTAACTACTGAAAAATTTACAGTTTTCTCATCAGCCAAAGTCAGAACAGACTGACCATAGTGAGAGTTTTAAAAGTTTAGTGTAATACTGGCACGGAAAGACTCAGGAACCGTGAGTTTTTTTACCCCATAAAATACAAAGATTACACATTCTGTCATTTTTGGGTTTTTATAATAAGAATCTAAGTGAACTTCATGAGCAGACCTGTCTGCCTCGGGGGGAAATGATACCTAGATTCTAGTTCCCTAAGCTGCAGATGCACTGATGTGTCAGAAACCTCTAGCAGGACAAGAGATGGGCACTTGAGAAACAAGCACTTTGAACAGAGCCTTGAGATGCTAACTGTATTATCCAGATGCCACTTCATTTATTTTGTCTTTGAGGGCATTTATGTTGTTAACAAAAAAACCTTCCACTCACCTAAGATCAAATTTGATTTCATTGGGGGAAAAAAAGACCCAAACCAAAACCAAACAACAAAACCAATAGAATTATTGGGAGTTATGAAACAAAGTAAAAGCAGCAGAAAAAAAATCTGTCTAGCAATGCTTATTTCTATTTTCCTCTAATAAAATAGAGAGGCCATCTCCCTCCAAAGGTCTACAGACAGAAAAAACAGAGGAGGAGGTTACAATAATTCCATACACCAAATCATAAGCAAACAGTCCATACTCAGGTGATTCCACAGCCATCTCTTCCCTAAGTCTGCTGTTTATGACTTTTAAAAGTAACAACTTAATCCCTACAAAAATTGTTTCCTCTACAGATGCAGGTTTTGGAAGGCTGCCAGATGGATTTCTAACTCCCAACACAAATTATCTAGTGTGATTTTTTTACCACCTCTAACTCAATTGCTGAGACAATCGACTTTAAAATGTAGACACTGCAAAATGCTGCTGCTTAAAAGCTACCTAGAGGTTGATCCTAGTAACTAATGTTGACCATACAACCCACACTTACTCAACAAAATGTGGAGTCTTGACATTGTTGATTACTTTTTCACTTAGGTGGTGATTACCAGTTATAAAGGCTGGAAGTAATCAATCCCAATTTAACAGCTGGGCCTATTGATGAAACAAAAACAAAAAAAAATTCAAAACTAAATAAAGATTATGTCAAGAATTTTGGAGATAAAGTGTGGAAAAAATACAAAATGTGAGGAAAACAAACAAATACTAAGAACAAGTTTGTCCAACAATGGGCATGACCATATTTCTGTAGGAAAACGCTTAGTAACTTTTAAATTCTTCCTCCAAGATTCTCTTTTGTCATTGTCTTAAATTGTTCTGCACACCATCAATAGCCACAGCTGTTAAATTGTGAAGACGTGACAACAAGTCTCTAGGCAAACAACTGCTCAGAGTGAGATCCTTTTCTTTAGGATAATCAGAGCTGGCTGACAAAAGGGGGCCTTACTGAATGCCCTTTCAACAATTTCTACACCAAGAAACGAAGAGAAAAAGGGAGGGGGAAGAAAGGGAGCAGTGGGGAGGGGGGAGCACCACACTGCAGGAACAGAACAGCATCTTTTGCTGCCATACATTGCTTTGCAAGCAGAAAAGGAATCTCCTTAGGTTCGTGCACATAGCACATGTGGAACTCGCACCAGGTAAGGAGTGCTTCTGGTCACAGCTCTGAACAACACCTAGCACAGAACCGTGTTTTCCTTCAACATTTCTCATGTAGGTGAAGGTTTTATTAGCTACAGAGTGCAATGCCAAAAAGAAAGAACATTCTTTTTAAAAAGAAGCTAGTAAAAACTTCATACATTGTAAAGTTACATTGATAAAAACTAATAAATAAAGCCTAACAGCTTTGGTCTTACTAGCTAGGAAGAAAAGCAAGGACGTGGAAGGCCTCAGTCTGGGATTAGGCTTGACACAAATTTGAAACTGAGGTGTTGAGGAAACACATAAAAAACTCACTTCTCAAGTGAAGTAAACTTTCCACTCCCATGGTAGTGGAAACAAACACTGTTCATGTGCACTAAGCAAAGTTTTATATATTTGTTTTATCTTGGTAACAATATAAAAGCCCATTCCTTTTTTTTTTTTTGGAAGAGCTCTTAGAAGTACAACCCAGACATTGTTGAAAAAGGAGGGAATGCCCTAGTACCAACAACAAAAAAAATTAACTAATGGTTATGTCTTAAAAGGATGCTGATAATTGTCTCCTGTCAAGGTGCTGCAGGACTTCAGGTCAAAAGATGCCTGGGGAGTTGTAGAGGAAAATACTACAATAAAATGGGTTAAGAAAGATAATATCTCTGTTTTCTTATTTCTTAGGGATATCTCAGTTAAAGAACAAAACCTTACTGTTCTTCATTGTTATCATCTGACATTGCTGACTCAGACATCAAAACCTCATCCTCCTGCCTAAAAATACTGGAATTTAAATGCACTAAGGATCAGCCATGTGCAAGCTAGCTTAGAAACAATTTTTCCTCTCAGGATATTCAAATTAACTAGTCAAAGCCCAGACCACCAGGTTCCTCGAGCTGTCTGTAACCACACCAGTACTACAGCACTGGGACTTTGCTCTCTCTTTCAATACAAGACTATTGCCTACAGCTGCCATTTGTCATTTCACTTCCACCTCAGTCCACTTGGGCCCCTAACACCACTCTTCTTTCTCACAATTTGTACCTCTCTCCATTGCTATTTAAAATAATTAAACATACCTTTGAGTTCTATAGGCATTTGGAAGACACCTGAAATGACAGATTCCATGGAAAACTAGAACTATATTGTTAGACTACAGCTATTAATCCTGTTATTTTAAGGCAAAATACAAAGTTATTTTTTAAAAAATCAGTAGCAGAAGGGCAAAATTTTTTGCCTACACATTTCACGAAGGCTGTGGTGTGATGAGAATAACTTTCAGTAACCTTCCCCTGTCCCTACTAAGTCGTCCCGTCTCCACTTCAGTCCTCTCAGTTACACCAGTGCAATCACTGAGTGGCTCCAAGATAAACCATATCAGGGAACTCATCTGGGTTAAACACCATCTTTTGTTTTAATTCTATTATTTTAACCCAGAGCAGTTCCCTGTTCAGTTAGCTATACATGCAGCTGTGCCCACACAAGGAACAGCACAATGCCAAAGTGGGAACAAGCAGCTGGAACTGCTAAGGAAACATGATTGTCACAGTTCAGAAAGACACTCAGCTGGATGCACTCTTCACTGCAAATATTTAAAAGCAGAGCAAAAGATGCTGTTAGGCTATAAAAACATAAATACAGCCAATTATTGGCAGGACAGTGGGACCAGAAGTCACATCACTGCCTCAGCAGGTAAGCAAAAGTATGAACTTTCCACAAAGTATAGCCTGCTATGTGTAAAGGGCCCAGCATTCCACAAACTGCAGTGGGCACACACTCAGCTTCCCTCCAGGAGCATATACCCAGAAACCTTCTGCTTGCATAACCTTCCACTCTTGTGAAATGTAGAAACCTGTACAAGAAGAATCAGGCTTACATTTCTTGTAATTCACAAACATTAAAATCAATTCAGCCAAGTTACAAGAGGAGAAAGGCTTATCTAGGAATGCTGTTTATATACCATCCAACCACCTCAAGACTTCCATTTCCACTTTTTCTGAAAAGGAAATGAACAGTGAACAGTCTATCCAATCACTGTCCAATGCCCATGTTACCAGCTTCAGAACATGATCCACCTTCTCCATTTTTCCTGAATAAAATTTTATTGCAAGTCTAGCTGTATTTTTAGATAGAATCTTAGTTAACTGTGGTTGAATACTCATTATTTGAAAATGCAGGAAAACAAAAATCTCAGCTTGTTTAGTTTTGGCTGATTCAAAGTTGTACTTTCTCTGAAGTCTACATTCCCTTTATATTCTGTTAAAAGAGACCCCTCTCAGTAGCAGTGGCAAAAGTTGAATTTTGAGTTAAGTCATGCTCTTAAGAAGTACCATTTTCCCCCACATGTTGCCTCACAAAGAAGCAGACGGGACCTCCTTCTCCTCTGCCCCCACATCAATCAGCCAGCTTTGGAAATAACTACAAGCATGTACTGAAACTAACATTTAGTTTTACCTAAGCACTACCTCAGCACCAGAGCTTCCTTTTTAAAAAGTAGGGGGATCTCACCAAAAAAAAGCCCTAAATTAGTCAAATTCTTTTGTGCATGGATGAACAACAGGAAAGCAAAGCCTTGGGGCCTCTGGGGAGGAACCCTGTCCCTGCAGACCTACTCTGATGTGCTCGGGAGATAAGGCTCCATAGTGACACTTAAGGAAAGGCCTGCTCACATTTGAATTTCTGCATTCCTCAAGAACAATTCATGGCAATCACTAACTTTGCAGAGGAGCTACATGAAAGCTTTGGCCAATGAATGAGGGTCATCTGCTCTTTATCACAAGGGTAAACCTCATCCTGGCCAGTTTCTAACCTTTTAACCCTGCGAATTCTTAATTTGCACATGAATAATGGAATTCTTGCCAAGAGTGCAACCTTCAGCTTCCAGTTTCTAACTTTAGAAACCAAGACCTGATCTCCTTGTGTGTTCAGATCTTAAACTCATGGACAGATTAAAGTTTTTGATTTCCAAATGCAACACTAAACATTACAATTCTGAAGCAAAAGATAAGCTTATTGGCAAAACCTCTGACCAGGCAAAGTAAAAGAACATCCTTGCACCCTGCTGCTACCAGTAACTGAAGAGAGCATTTGTTTTTTTCCTCCAAAGAAAGAATGCCCATTTAATGCCTATTCTCCACCTGTTTAATATGTATAGTTCCTTCTGTACCCTGACCACAAGGTAATTTGCCTTTGCAGCAATCGACAACTGCTTCTAAAAAGAAAAATTGTAAGGCTACAAAATCCCCCACAAGACTTCCATTTATTTCACTTAAAATGTCTGCAAAGTTCAATCAGTTCATGAGAGCAGGCAGAAACACTGTGAAAATGAGAGAGAAAACTAATTTTGCACGTGTTTTATGGGCTCCAAATTATCACAATACAAATTACTGCCCAATTTCACAGCTTTACAGTAAAGATGACATTCTGAAACGGGTCAGCTTGGTGCATGACTAAAGAGAAGAGACTGCTACACAGGATAACTTTATGTTTGGCCACTAGTTAACCACTTAATCACTAAGTCAACAACACCTACTGTGATCATTATGGATCCGCTATCTCTTCCAGTTTTCTCCAACAGCCATAGAAAGCCTTTCAAGTATTCAAGGAAGAAAAAGAAACCTTTTGTCACAGTCTTACAGAGAAGGAGGGAAGGAAAATAAAAAAGGGCTGCAAAACAAGAATCTCACTCCACAGCACGCAATCTATTGGTTCAATCAGCAAAATCAAACCACCTTTCTGATGAAATACTGTGTAATGCAAGAAACAAACATTTACAGAAGTTCGGTATTGTCTGAAAAAAAAACAAATACTACCCCTGCATTACCGTGCCATTTTACTATAGTGCTCTGTACTATTCCAGAAGATCTCTGCTATAGCATGGAGCTCATCCTGCAATGCCTCCAATTTAAAGTGGCCCTGAATTTTGCAGTCCTACACACAGAATCCATCAGAAACTGCTTAGTTTTATGTTGGTTAACAACAACAAAAAAATATCCTATCCTCTTTCTAAGGGCTTTCCTGTCTAATTTTTAATCACGCTGACACTCTGAAACTTAGCAAGGTGAATTTAAATGTCAAAAATTGTAATACTTCCATTTTTCACCATTTTACCAAAAGCACCCACAAATTACTCAGTCTATTAATCCTGTATATGAGGAAGATAAAAAGTAATATGTAGACAGGTTTTTCGAAATGGGGAGTTCAGAGTTTCACATTCTTACAGCATGTGAAAACTCAGCACTCACTTGGAGCCACCTGCTTCCAGGATGGTTTTGAACCACCCAATGCTCTGGCTCACTGAACAAGGCTTTTCACACCTTCCCGGGGGATCTCGTGGACAGTTTTTACAATCAGGTCAGAAGCACACAGAAAAAAACCAACAAACACTAACATTCACACATTTGTTAATGTAAGCTAATGTACCAATTTTATTAACTAGTTTCAGAATGAAAAAAGCTGCAACTCAGAACTAATTTCATGTTTTCACAGAGGTACCAGCACTAGTTTTATTCAACTTGCTACTAAGAACAGGGTCGAAGAGGTCAAAGGAAGTCTTTTCCTATTAGATTAAGTTCATCAGTTAAGTCCTATTATAGAGGGAACATGAGAAGACTACATAAACTGTGTACTCTCTGTGTTATACTTTCTTTGAAATGAAAGTTTTCTTTACTTTGCCAAAATTTACTTTTCTTTGAAAAGTACATTCCCATGTACTTTTGGGAAGCAAAAGGAGATCATGTTGTAGAAGCAGTCTAGTGGCAAAGCTCTGCACTGCCATGGAAAAAGGCACAGCATTCCGTTCCTCACACACATCTCTTGCTCAATGTTTAAAGATGATAGGAAAATGGAGGGCAAAAAACTCCCGGGGTCAGTCTGTTAAAGCCATAAAGGCACTTAGACACAAATATTTCCTTCACCATTCATCCAGCAGTAGGGAGTCACTCCAGAAATGCGACTCTCGCTTCCTGGCAGAACCACGTAACAGGCCCTTATGGGAGGTTCCAGAGGAACCAAAAGGGGCAGCACCCCCATCTGCTTGGCTGAACACGTGTCAGAAAAGCAAGGCCTTACAGTTGACCAGAAAACCTTTCCCCTCTTTCCTCTCCCAGAGATAAACATCTATATTAATCATTCTGCCCAGCCCCAAGATGGCACAACATAACATCAAGCTACTGAGCAAGGAATTTTTTTTAATCAGATCTGTAGATAACCCTTGTAAGGCTGCAAGAGCACTTGGGAAACAAGACCCAGGACTTCTATAGCCAGCATGACTCTGCATCAGCACCTGCTTCAGAGACTGGTGACACATAAGCCACCCACACAAGGCACCACTGCCCAAGAGATCTCACAGGTGCCTGAGCCACTCCTGCCACATCAGGGACTCAAAAAGGGACCACCATAAGTTTTTCCCATAATCTTGGAATACTTAAAGAGAAACAGAGGTTCTACAGAATTGCTCTATAATTTTGCATTTTAACTTTTCAGGTACACAATAAAACCATAAGTTGTTCTGTGCTGTTCAGGGAACTGCTGTCAGAAACTCACGAGCAGGTTAATAAACAGGAGGTGGGACTTACTTGCTAGTGTGAGGTGGCTTTTTTGACTGAGAATGGCCCCATATTTGTTGAGAGCTAAGCACTGGTAAAATCCTTCATCAGACAGTTCTCCCTTCTTTCCTTCCACCTCACTGATATACAACGAGCCATTGGATAAAGTGTAGATCCGTTCATTTTCAGACACTTTGCCTCCATTTTTCAGCCATGTAATAGTTATAGGAGCTTCACCACGGGCTTGGCAGTCTAAAACCACCGGATCCTTCCTTGACACTGTAACGTCCTGAGGCTCTTTCACAAAAAACAGTTCACTAAAGCACCACACTCCTAAGAGAAAAAGAAACAAAAAAACAACAAAAAAAAACAATTTGCCTGTAAGGACAGACACGTAAGCAGAGACGCGCAAGTTACCAAGAGCACCGTGAGCTGCGAGCCATCCCGCGGAACCCCACAGCACGAGGTGCAGCAATCGCTATCACACGCTCCGAGCGCTCCGAACTTGGACAACTCTGGAAAACTTGGTACTGACTCCATGCGGCGCGAAGCCCTCAGGCTGGAAAAAGCCAAGGAGCCAGAGAACCAGCGCTTTCCACACCGGCCCAGGCACCGCCACGGCACGGGCGGGGGGCGCGGTGAACCCGGGGGCCGCCGGGCGCGGGGAGCGCAGCGCCGGGGCGGCCACA
>VZRX01005929.1:182268-204246 GCA_013398075.1 Notiomystis cincta
GCGGGGGGGCGGCAGGGCCGGCCGGCCCCGAGCACGAGGGGCCGCGGGCTCCGGCGCCATCTGGGCCGAGCACGGCCCCGCAGACGCGGCTCCTCCCGGACAGCACCGGAACCCGACGGCAGCTCCGCCGACCCCCGAGCCGGGCAGGCGCTGCCGGCTGCGGTACTTGGCGGGCGGGCTGAGCCTTCCAGCCGCGGCTGGAGCTGCCGGCCGTGCTCCCCCGGGATACCGTACGGCTCACCGGCATGGCGAGCATCGGCAACACGTGCGCTGGACCCGGGGCTGGACGTTACCGAAGGGCTGTGCCTAACCCAGAGCTCCCCGCCCGAGCACCGAACCCGGGGTGGTGCTGAGCAGTGGACCCTGCACTGCGCGGCGCAGGTGCAGCACTGTCCAGGTGTGTCAGAGCATCCTCCCAGATAAAACTGCCTTTCCCACACATGCAGACAGATGTTTGACTTGAGGATGGGCATTGATCAGAAATAAAAAGCCAATTTTGTTAGTGGTTCTCACTGAGCCTATCCTACAGCACCAATAAAACCACTTCCAGATGGCCACATGGGACAGCGCTGTGCTGTCGAGGATGAGCTGCCCTTTACTTACATCCTCAGAAAACAGCCATGAGTTTACTTCTGCCTCAAACTAGCTTGCAAAAATGCAACCTAAACTGCAAACATGGCTTGAGAATCATGCTATCACCTCCCTCTGGATAATGTGTATGGGAGATACCATCAAATGCTGCCGCTATCATTTAAGCTTTCGGTTCCACCCCGATTTTGCTCCATGCTTGCAGCCAGCAATTTCTAGTCTCTTTTTTTGTCTGTTCAGATTTATAGTTTCTAAAGTTACCACGTAGCAAGGCATCTTCTTACTCAGCAGATTTGCCCTATGTTTGCATTCATTGTGAGAGCTGCTGACTTCAGTGACAGGCAAGTTTTTACTGCTTTTTGTTCCTGCCAGCACTGCAAAGCTCACAGAGCTGAGAGCTGGCAGCCAAACGAGTCCCTTCTGCTGCATCATCACCAGGACTGGCTACAGCCTGAGTCAGTGACTCCTCTCAGTCTTCAAGAGAAAATCAGAACTACCAAAATATGTTGTAAGCCATAGGTTGTCCTACATCACCTTCCTTGCTTGTCAAAAATACACAAGCAGAGTTTTCAGGGAAGGTAATTAGGAAATATTTGCTTTACATGCAAGTCACTTACCCAAAAGGCATCCAGACAGTTTCACAGTCACTTTGCAGAGCAGAACTGCACATGTATTGCTTTGGTGTCCAAGTAGGACCAAATACAGCAACAGGATCCACTTGACCCAGTATTTTTCATTTTCCTCAGTGTTTTAATTTAGCTATGTGATCTGTGGAAAAAAAAAATCACAGGCAGTTTTGTTTATATTATTTTTGAGCATTAATGACTAAATATATGCTTTCTCATGGTAAACTCACAACTTTCATCTGCAGCTCATGCTGGCACTGTACTCTCTCCTGCAAAACTCTGGTTCATCAATGTGACCTGAATTTGAGATTTAAGAGAGGAGCTCAGCACACCTAGAAGAAAATCACAAAAGAAAATGCAATATCCAGTAACATTTCTATGCCAGATGCCTTGGTCAGTTGGTGGAGTGGCTGGAGCTGTCCCTGGCATATATAAGGTCATTTCCCTGCAGACCAGGCACTGCTTCCTGGTGGCTGAGCTGTACTGCCCAGCACTGGACACTATCCCACCTGTCCCAGGGGGAACACCTCCTTGCCCAGTTCACTAGGCCTTTCTGAAGGAGGAGTTGGTCTGAGTTGACATGGGGACAAGAAAAAAGCCAACAGAGAGAGCAAGTTGTAGCCCTGTCCTACTTGTGGGCTGTTTTGCCTTAGCTGTGTCATCTGTGCTCACTACTGTATTCTGCTGTGATGGGGAAAATGTTTTACCATCTCCCTGGACTACACTGTGCCAGCAGGAGATTTTGACTCATGAGATCAAATGCAGTATTTGTCTTAAATGGCTTAACAAACAAAGAGCTTCCCTCTGGAATGCTCCTTGTGCCTGTGTCTGGGCAGCTACAAACACCAGTATTTTCATTTTCACATTTCTGTTTAACAAAATAAGTAGTACAATTCCTACTAGAACTAAGCAGTTCCATAGCTAGATGAGTATAAACTCTCCCTCTTTAATTTGTCAGGGGTTGTTATTTTAACACATTTCCCAGTAATTAATTGGGTAAGAGATAGTGCAGACTTGTGATAACATATCTAAATTCATACATAACTGATAAACTCACTGAACCACAGTTTAAAGGCACTGCCAGTTGTAACTTTGTCAAATACACTGTATTTGTAAATATGCAGCAAATGAACACAATTATCTACTTGGCCAACCATTTCAGAAGCATTATCTTGAGAAAGACAGAAAGGCAGTCCAGGAGTACAAGTCTTGCTAGCCAACATAAACAAAGCCATGCCTGCTTTGCTGCAAGGCAGCAATTTTTCTTCTGTCACCAACACAGCCTTTTTTCTTGACTCAAGCTGTATTTTTGGCTATCCAAACTTCCCCAGTCTTTGTGGTTCTTTTCAGACCCATAGAAAACCTTTTCTGTATTTTCTCTTAGATTTTTGGGTCTGCAAACAAGCTGCACACATCTTTCAAAGAAATAATAACTTGTAATCCTTGAGCAGTCAGCTCTTCAATGTCTTAAGACCCAAGCCAGTAGTAAGAGCTCCCTTTGAAGTGCTATCAACAGCTGGAACAACAGCATGCTGTCGAGGTTGCTGTCTGTAAATAACCTGATTTACCTTATGCTGCATTTCAGCCTCAGCCCTGGCCAGACTGATCTATATGCTTCCTGGAAAGAAAAAAACTGAAAATCAGTTTGACTTGAACAGATCTAACTCAACATTTTGCTCCATGGGCAGTTGGCAATGCATCCTGAGCAATGCTAAACTGAGCTTGGGCTATAAAATGCAGAATTTTGGTATTATTATGAACCAAAGAGAGGGATTTTCCAACCATGAATGAAATCTCATGACCATGGTGCTTATATGCTTTGTCTAAAGTGTTACCAGCATCTCTAGAAAGCAAACTGATATCCAGGATTCCATTCCTGGGATGGAATGTAGCAGCCTCAAGAAAAGGAAAGAAGCTGAAAATTCACTAACTGGATCTTCCCCAGGTGAACCCTGTATTTATGAGATTGCTGCAGCCCCAAACCCAGGATGGAGAACACAGTTTCTTTCCATATTAGAATAAGATTTTTCTGGTGTTAGAACATTTACATCTCCTTCAGCTTAAACCAGAGACAGTCCTGTTTGGTCTGTGGTCAGTTTTGCACTGAGCATTTCACCCCTATCTGAGAAAATGAATAGCATCATGTTAGCTCTTTCATCCCTGTGGTCTGGAAAAAGCTGTCACAGCAGCATGGATGGTGTTTGGCATGGCCACAAATGGCCTGAGCTGGTTCCCACACGCTGTTGCATCTCACCTGATCTAACAAGCTCAGAAGTGGGAAAGCAGTTTTGCCCACACGATTTTCTCCTGTTTTGTCTTCACATGGCTATGCTTTAACACAATAATGGAACAGGAAAGGAGGGGAATGAGCACCTCTAGGTGGGAAGCAGGAGAGGCAGGGAGAGAGTTATTTACAACAGTTTAAAGTGTCCCCATTGGAATATGTGCAATCACTGTCCTCAAGTAGCTGTAGCCCATAAGAGGTGGTAGTGGGGTCCCGGAGCCCAAATCCATTTTCAAACGGACATACAATCATTATCCTGGTCCCCCAGAGGCTCAGCCCTTCCCTGCCACCCGCGGCAGGTCCCAGCCCATCCTGCTGGGTGTCGCTGCCCGTGCGGAGGAAGGCGGCTCTGCAGGCACCGCAGGCTACCGGCGGCACGGGCAGCTGAGCGCGCCTGGGGCAGAGCCGGAGCTGCAGCCCAGGCCAGGCTGGGAGCCGTGGTAATTGCCAGAAACCCATTAACTGCAGGGGAATTAGAGCAATTTGCACCAGCCAGCTCTGCCTTCAGACAGAGACCCAAAGCGCAGCTGAGGGGCTGCCACGACGCTGCACTCCTGGCAGGGTGTCATTAACTCTTCTTCTCAGAGTAGCCCCTTTTGTCCTTACAGTTCTTGCTCCAGTGTTTTTGATCTGGTGTCACTGTAAGCATGTTTAGACACTTTCTCGTTTCTCATGCCAAACTCCCGGCCCAATTACAACTGTATTCCCAGATTTTAAGTATGTTACACTAACTCTATTAAGACCTACCATAAAAATGTTTACTTTTGGCACGTTTTGTCACTTAGTAGATTCTTGTTTCATTCTAAACCTGTGTACAGTCACTGTCTCCATTGCCTTCTCAGAGGAGATTCACTCCTTCCATGAGCAGATGGGCAAGTACATTTTGGGCTGAGCCCTTGGGATGCTAATGAACTTTCTCTCCAGGGAGCCTTCCTGTACAGGAAAAGCACACCTTGACAAAGGGATTTTAACACAGACCTCATCTTGTCATAAAACAACAACTCCAAAGTGAAAGCAATACAATTATTTGCTATATTAGCATTTTGTTCCCCTTCAAGCCACCTTCCAGTGCTTGACTGGCCTAAATCAGTGGTGCACCATTGCCACGTTGTTTCACAGTGCCCCAGAGGCAGCCTCCAGATGTTTACCCCCACCCTTGATAGCTTGTCACACCAGAATGAAGAGGAACCCTGCCATGAATTTCAGCAGGAGATGGATGACACCCCAACATCCTCTCCCCTGCTGCCAGAGGTAGCCACAGGCAGTTTGGAAGAGCAACCTCACAGGGATCTGGCAAAGTGCATTCCCTTGCTCTCCCATACCCATTTGCTGCTACTGGAAGGTGGGAAAAATACCTAAATATTTTTGGTCAGTCAGCCTGCTGTTTTCTAGATGCAAGCCACCAGATCTTGTTGGTACTTTTAACAAACCACACAGCTACAGAGAAAGGGGTATACCTGATCCCAGAGGCACTCTTGTCCTCACATACAGTGTAAAGACTTCATGGTGTGGAGTTTGGATTTATTGGAGCTCCAAGCCCTCTCTTCTGGCCTTCATGGCATACCTGGTGCTCCTCTGCTTCAGTGAACTTTTCTGAACACATAACCCGCCAGAAAATCCTTTCTGTTTTTCAGCTGAGCTTGTTTTCTCCTGGTTTATCTCTCTAGCCTGGCTCTTAGGTGTAGAAACACCAAGGGTTGCAATAGGGAACAGAAGGTGTGGCAATATCATGGGACAGCAGCTCAGATCAGCCAAACCACCATGAACATATCCCAGGCCAGGGAGCCTGCACACTTCTGCCATGCCACCTTGGGCTCTCAAACAACAAGCCAAGCACCATTTACTTCCTCTGACCTCAGGGTGCTCAGCACTCCTGGGAGGAAGGTCCTCAGCACTTGGCTAGCATGGGACCAAAGTGACAGCAGACTGGCAGCAGCAGCTGGAATCTGCACACTGAAATACAGAATTCATAAAGGGTTTACGCATATGTAGAAATTTCGAGGCACAGGAAAGGCCAGCAAGTGGAGAAGAGCAGTCCCACAAAATGTATTTGCAATGTATATATTTTTTAATTGGCTCAGCACAGTCGCCTCTCTCAACCTTTCTCCAATATGAAAACAAACAAAATCCTGGAGATGCTGCAGTACTATACTCTGATGTTATCTTCCATAAATCCAAGTGTTTAGGCACTGGGTTGATACAATAAGTATCAGACCAAGAATAACTAAACAGAACGAAAATATCTCCTAGGTTACCCTTTTCTATGTTAGAATCTACAAAGGAATCTCTTAGAGGCAGCTTTTTGTTAGTCTGTCATGCTTATCATGATAACCCACTGTTCTGCAGCTATTTGTTTAGCAACAGGCATGAAATATGGTCTCCTTTCATCCCTACATAAGTTACCTTCATTCTGCTGTTACGACAGGAAACAGGCAAATAATTTCTTCCTCTTTTCCTTTATATGTTTGCAATGATAAAACAAACATTGGAAATAAAATAAATGAAAACCAGGGCAAGTCAGAGGCTAGCTAGCATTTGGACATACTGCTGAATATACTGTACTACAGATACCTATTTATTTGTGCTGTGAAAGATTGCCTTTCCTTTGCCTTTGCGTTCTCAGCATGTTAACAATGTGCTCTCTCCTCTTATCTACAATTTATCCCAAGGAACTATTAAAAAGAAGGATTGGAGGAGGCTTCCTGCTGCTCTTGTCCCATTTCATCTCACAGAGACATAAGGAATTGCTGGTCAGGGAGAGGCCACTTGGCCAAAGCAGGCTGTGCCCCATCGGTTTATCTCAGTGCTGCCAGCGCTGCTCCCTCCAGCGCACTGCCCTGTCACGGGAGAGCGATCGCCTCTCAGGAGTGTGAAGATAAACAGATTTGAAGCCTTCAAGGCATGTTCCCAGCACCTCCTCCCCCTCACATGCACACGGAGGCTCAGCCTGCAAATGCCCCTGTGCACAAGGCAGCTTTGGGGATGGAGAGCGGGATGTTTGAAGGGCCACACGAAGCTGTGACTTGCACCAAAACGGCTTTACCAAGAATTCGGGCTGACCCGCTAAAGGCAACACCCCGGTGCAAGGAGTGAGCTAAGGGGGGAGAGCCGAGGGGAGCCAAAAGCTGGGCATTGCAGGGGTGATTTCTTTTGATGCCCAAATTGCTGCCTCCATCAGCTGCAGTTGCTGGGATTTTATCTCAGCTGGGCTGCAGGAGTCACTTGGGGGCCTGTGGGGATCCCTCCTGTTTAAAGGCTCTGGAAGAGCTGTCTGCCCAGTGCTGGACAGGATATGAAGGCAGGAGACACAGCTGGACCACAGTGCCCTGTATGGCCCAAGGGACTGCAGGGAAACAAAGCAGCCCACCCCAATTCCTCCTTCCCCTGCATTGTTACTAACCTGGCTTAGGTCTCCACTTGGTCTCTGCCCAGGCACAGCAGAACAGAGGAGATCAGAAGCTCTGCTATAATCCCCAGGTGCCCTTTGTTTAATGCAATTTAGCACTTGCCAACCCAGCATAGGCACTGCCAGTTGCAAAGAGGTTGTGTGGCCAAGTGAGGAATCAAGAGAACTAATCCTGATGGAAATAACTTGGGGGGCAAATTACAACTTCTTTTTTGTTTTCCTGGAATTAATTCCCTGGTTCAATTTAGTGTGTGGCATACACAGGTGTGCCTGCATAATGCATCAGGAGAGCAACCAGCAGTTAAAGCTGCTCATAGTACAACTGTGCTGCTATCCAGCTATCTGTGCTGCTAATCATTAGCCCAGGATTACGTTTGCTAAATGCTAAATAACATTTTGCTGTCATTTGTGTTCAGATACCTCTGTAAGATCACAGTGGCCAGATGCTGGCACATGGCAGAACTTGTATTGGTTAAATAATACACATATGGAATACAACCCAGAATGTTCATGCTAAATAACTAGGGGGGAAGGTATGTGTGCTGTGTGTGAGGGGTGGTTATGACAAGTTAGGGAGCTAAATTGGCCTCATGTGCTCAACTGAGGACCAGGCCACTGCAAGTGACTGGGTGGAAATCCCATCTGGAGCGGCCAGGGCCATCCCCCCCAGCCACGATGCCCACCCAGAGCAAACCTCCAACACACAGACAGCAGCCCTCCAAATCCTGCCAAGTGTTCGAATCCTGCTGGCTTCAGGAGGAGCCTGCCCTGATAACACCTCCAGTGCAGCCCCTCAGGCACATCCTGCAGCCCACTCCCCACCACAGCCCAGCCCTGCAGCAGCTGCAGCCCCACACCAACTGATTGAGCTGCTTCAATTAGATACAGCGTGATCAGGATTAATTTCTCTCTCCAGTGAGAGATCAACTGATCCAGCCTGTTTGCACCTTAGGAGTCAATTAAATAGCTGGGCTTTTTCCAGTACAGAAAAGCATTTACACGACCAAAATGTTGTTCTTTTTCTAATTCAGGTCTATTTAAGCATGCAAAATTTCAACTTCACCTCTTATCTTTACAAAATTGTAGATGCTTATATAAATGAAAATCTGATCTTAAGAAAGGCTTACAGTCAGACTCCAAATTCTCAGTCTGGAGAATAGCAAAATTAATTAATTTGCAAAATAATAATTTTTAGCTACACGTTAATAGAGCTCAATTATATTGGATGAAGCAGCACCTCACGTTTTGATAGCTAACCTTTAATTATACTAAGAAAGCACTTGTAAGAATCTGATAAAGCACAGAGAATTACTTTTTACTAACCTGTGAAGTAATTATTCTGTGAGTCTTCGGCACAGGATGCCTATAAATACTGGACTGGGACCCAAAATAGGAATGAACAGCTCCTGAGTCCCCTGATTTTGGGTCAGTTTCTGTAGGTCTACATAGAAAGGCAGGCATTTATTTAAAACTGCATTACAGCAAGCAATAGTGCATGAACAACTAATTAGGAATAAATCTATTACGGATGGACAACTAATTGCTGGGCAGCAATACATGGAATGGGGGGCTCATAACTCCATCAAACACTTCCTGAAACTAAATTTATTATATAGTTATCATAACTAATGTGTTGTAACTGTTCAAAGTAAATAAAATATATTCACATAAACCACAGCTTCAGTTAGACATTAATTTCTAATATCTTCTACAGAGAAATTCCTTTACTTGGGCAAAGGAAGAAAGCAGATTTTCCAGACAAAGGGATAGCATGGCCTGGCCTGGCCAGGGTAACTTCTATTAAAGTGGCATAGTTTGTCATATCTGACAACCCACTGAAGGAAAGTTATCACTAGTTAAGGGCCTGACCCTGCATTCCTTAAGTAGACAAAAATCCCTTTGAAGTCAATGAAGCATCCTGCTCAGATAACTATATCAGGATTTAGGAATTAATGAAAACTTCTAATTTCTTAAGTAGATTATAAAAGGTTCTCCCTGAAAAATAACTATTACATGCTACTCACAGCAACTCCTTCACAGTGTGGGTTTGCTTCCAGCAGCTCTTGCAGCACAGGAACGGTCTTTCACTAACTAGGAATTACCAAAAGTCAAAACCACATTGTTTTCTATTTGCATTGATCTGCCTTAAATGTTCTTCTCTAGCTGATGTCTAGTTGAAGGTTTTGACAGCTTTGCATTCAAAAGGTCAGTAAGCAGTCCTTGGGGCAATTTGATTTAAACCTTTAGCATTTTGCATACTCCCAAGCAGCAGTGCATAGGAGGTGGTGGATTCACAGCCTTTAAAAGGTCATACTTCCTAGCCCTCAAAACAAAACCCCAATCAGAAATATTTCTTGTAGAAAATATCAGAAAAGCTAACAGACAATTATGAAAACATTTGCCATTAAATTAAGCTCAAAATGGGTTAAAACCCCCAAATTGTAATGTATGCTTTTAGACTGTGGTGTATTTCAACAAGAAGTTTCACATTCTGTCACATTTGGAAAGGCTGCCTTATCTGTCTTTCCTCAAGAGGCAGGCTCACTTACTTAATGTCTGTTTAGGTTTTCCAAGCTGCTTGGCCTCCCCCCTCCCCAAAATCCCAAGCCTCTCTCTGGGATGAGAACCTGAAACCTACAATGCAAAATTTGTTTGAAGTCTCATTAAGCAAGAAACCTCAAATTAAGGACAGCTCAGCAAAACAAAACATTTTTCTACAGAATCACGTGGACATAAACCAAGCATTACATGGAAGTTCTCCCTCATTATCCCCTTTGTGAGTTGTTTGTATTCTGATTAGCGTGCTAATGATATATGTTCCACAGAGAAAAAGCAATTAAGTCTCCACTTCAAAGAAAAATTATTTAGTATTAGAGCACCAAAGCTTGTGCTTGCATCTCCTACTGATTCTGTGATGCCACAGAGCACAAAATGGCAGCTGTTAAATGCTTAATTCCCATTTATAACCATGGAAGATGGTAGGTGTTGGTTGCCTTTTAAATGTATTGACATTTCAAAAACATGTTTCTATGCCACCAGAGGTATGGATGCTTGGTGGTGGTCAGACTGCAGATAAATGAGTTCCTCTCAGTTCACATCATAAGAACTACACAGTGAATCTTTTAATAGTTGATTAAAAAGGGGAGATATTAAAATAAACAAACTGCCTGATAAAAAGCAGAACCTCATACAAAAGTAATATCATAAAACCCTATCTGAAGAACTCAAGCACTACAACAAATTAATTAATGAGAAACAGAAAGGAAAACACACATAAACAGACAGCAAGGAAAATGACAGACAGAAGAGTCTGGTCTCCTAGCGACTGACATTATTTTTGACCACACAAGAAATGAGTAAAATGAAGAGAATATTTAAAAGTACACATACTCAGTTTTAAGTATTTTGTATGTTTTAGCATGTTACCATTGCCACAATACAATTCCCACCCTAGGGAGTTGATGAGTATCATGTATTTGGTAACTAATGCTGAAATTGCACTGAAAGAAGTACACAAGAAAGAAAAAAAAGGAAATCTGTGCTGATCCAGGACGTGTTCCATGTTGGCAGTACACCAGATGCAGCCGTGGATTTCAAGGACATGTGTGCAGATTTTTGTAAAGATGTCATCAATTAGTGAAATAGCACCAAACTCTGCTATGGATCTACAAAACAAATCAAATGTCAAGGCACTAGATAGCTTACAAAGTAAGTGTATGCATGAAATAGTGAGGTTAGAGAAAGAATAAAGAAGGAAAAATAGTAGTTTACACTCATGTATTTTGCCCAGGTTTGTTGCATTAGCCCTAGTCTCTAACAGCTACAGATGTTTAAGTCATGTGTCCTTCCAACTGCCAATGGCACTTTGAATAGAAATTATTGCTTTTAACTTCCTCCTAACCCACAGCTCTACCTCATGATGAGGTAGAGTGCATGAAGCCAGAGTGCAGAAGAATCACCTGCACCACCCTGAGAAGTGAGAGACTTGATACAAGTAACACCCAGCCTAAAAAGCTGTCTGTTTAGAGAAAATAATTTTGAAGAGAAAAACTCACAGCCCTCACTGCCCCAAACCTCCAAGTGAGTGTTGAATGTGTCTTGTTCATGCCTAAAGTCTCATTTCCCTACCACCAGACTGCAGAGCACTTACACAGACATAACCTTCAGAGTAAAGGACAAATTTTAAACAGTTTTCACTGCAAGTCTTTGTTGAGGTTAATCTATATACTTACCTTTTTTTAGGCTAAATAAATTCATTTCTTCCAAAGCATCATAACTAATTACTCAGAAACACTCTTTCTTATTTAACTGTAATAACACACAAATAAACACCACCACCCTTATTAAACATGCAAGAGGAATGCTTTAACTTTCCAGGGAAGTTCAGCCCCTGAAAAGTTCCCCAAAGGCTTCACACCATCCTAACATATCCAATCCCTGTGTCAGCAGCTCACATCCCTGCTGTGCTAGCAGCTCGTCCCTGCTGTGCCCATCACCCACTGAGCCCAGGGGGCCTGGCCCAGCCATTTCCAGTGCCCAGGGAGGCCCCACAGGCACTCCCAGCCCAGCCAAGAGTCCAAACCCTGGGCAGAGCCTCCACTGGAGTATCCATGATCTATACAAGATGTCTGGAATCAGCACTGAGCTGCAGAAGAGCCACAGGAGGGAACTGTTTTGCTTGCAGCTCTCCAGCTTGCAGCAGCCCAGAAAACTGCAGCCACAAACTCCCCTGAATTTTCAGCATGGTATTTTTAAAGCTGAGGAAAGCAAAACTATTCCTGTTGCAGTCATCCTCTCCCTCCCACTGTGATCCAGTCCCTGCCCTAGAATGTACATCCTTCTCAAGATCTTTCTCATCTCTCAAAGTCTCTTCACAGAAGAATGCTTCTTAACCAGATCTGCACAAAATATCTTACCAAACATCAACACTATATAATTTTTTTTTCCCCAGCATATTAGCTCTTACCTCCCTGAGAAACTTCCTTCCTTACCCCTTACCTGGCACTTCAGGGTGTTAAGAGCAAGGAAATCAGTGTGACAGAGCTGGCTGTTGGCTCACAAGGAAGCAGCTGTTACCCTCTCCTCCGAAATGCCACAATAAGAAGTCTGCAGCTGACATACAGAACTGTTTCTGATGAAAAAAACTGGTGTTCATAGGAGCATCTCTGGAGTCTCCCCCTCTCTATGTGTACGTGCTTCAGGAAACACAGGGGTGTGATGTGCAGAAAATACAAGCACAAAGGAGCATGCAGCACATCCCAAAGAGCATCTCCCTCGTTGCCCAAGACTGCCCCCTTATTTGGCTGTTCATGACCCCCTACAGAAGCCTCCCCCAGGTTGCCTCCTCTTGCACTGCCCTGCCCACAGATGTGAGGGAATTTAGTCTCCCCTAAGAGCCAGGGTTTACAATTCTAGAATTTCTTGAGAAGTTACAAAACCCACCCTGTCCCCTTCATAATGACAAACGGCAGCGTAAGGCAAGCCCAGACCAGGATGTTCCCACAGGGGTCTCCACCAGCCTGTTGCCCCTTCCACAGTCCTCCCTGCATCCAGCCATATGATCAATGTCTTTTACTCCTCCCTGGCTGCCTCTGTGCTCAGGCACACAAGGCAGGCCCCTTCAGCCTGTGGCACCCTCCACAAAAGCTGCCTCATTCCCATCACTCTGCCCCAGCTGACCAGAGGGTTGGAGCACCACTCCTCTAAGGAAAGGCTGAGAGAACTGGGATTGCTCTGGAAAAAAGAAGGCTTCAGGATGACCTAATTGTGGCCTTCTAATACCTAAAGGGAACTTACAGGATAGATGGGGCAAGGCATGTAGTGACAGAACAAGGGAGAATGGGTTCAAATTGAAAGAGAGTAGGTTTAGATTAGATAGTAGGAAAAACTTCTTCCCCATGAGGATGGGGAGGCCCTGGCAGAGATTGTCCAGAGAAGCTGAGGCTGCCCCATCCTTGGAGGCGTTCACAAACAGGTTGGATGGGACTCTGAGCAACCTGATCTGGTGGAAGGGGTCCCTGCCCATGGCAGGGAGGTTGGAACTGGATGATCTTCAGGGTCCCCTTCCCACCCGGGCCCTTCTGTGATACTCAGCACCACCACTGCCCCCTTCATGTAAGCACAAGCTGCTATCACCACTCCCCCACAAACCTAGTTTAAAGCCCTCAGAAAGGACGTGCTGCTGGCCACTCCCTGCTGCTGCTGCAGGGTTTCAGGGCCCCTCTCCCACTCCTCACCCAGCTGTGCACCTGCTGGGGAAGGCTCCCAGAGCAGGGAGGAGCCTGGCCCTGCCTCACCTGGTCAGCACCCTCCCCTCAGCGTTTCTAGGCTGGCCATGCACTGCAGGCTGACAGTGAACGAGCTTCTGTGAAAACACAGTGTGCATTTTCTCCAAGGCTGCACGTCTCAAGAGTGGAACACCAGCAATCAGCACTGCTGCATCTTCACAGCTCTGCAAAACCACATGTTGTGCTGGAACTACTGCCGTGGCCTACCTAGGAGTATAAAAATTACTCAATTCTTCCCATTTCAAGATTACTGATTTGCACTTCAAAGAACTGAATCACAACTTATTAGAATAAATTTTTATTTACTGCTCTCAGGATCCTTATTTTATACTTTAAAGTATGCAACAAAACCTGCTACATTCAAATCTATACAGATTTACTGATATATCATTCACGTTTTACAAAACTGCATATAGATTTGGGAAATTTGTATAAGTTACCTTTATTTACATGTAATACTCTCAGTCCTAATGACCTAGTCAAAGGATAAAACAAAGAGGGATTTTAAATATCCCTTAAGACCCATTAACATTTGTTACATAATTTACATATCTTCAGAGAGAGATGTGCTACACTTCCTTCTTGCATATTTATAAAGACTGTGACTAAACAGAAATTTGCTGGCCAAACCTAGGTACTGTCATTTCCTCAGATCATATAGGTAATAAAATGTTAAAATTTGAGCAAGCCATGTATACAAACCAATTTTTCTTTCAAACCAACTTTGCTAATCATTTTAACCAGCACTTGCTCAAAAAAGTGTTAACATCATTACAAAAAATACCCACATTTACAAAAGAAATCAAACTAATATTTATATATGACAAGTTGATCTACAATAAATTGCACATTGTTGGTTATGACTTTGGTTATACTGTATTAACAAATTTGGTTTCTAGACTAACACTGGAGAAAAAAATATAAAAATGCAGCTGTAGAAACTAGCAACCTGTAAACATATCACAGAACCAAATTCTGCACCTGATCACATGTGCATAACCTCCATGCAGTTCAGAGGAGTTTGCACATAACAGACTGCTGAATTTGGCCCAGAAAACCCTGTAAACATGTTCTTTATTGTTATGTAGTGCAATACTGCAAGAATGGATAATAAAGGCCTCTAACTATCATTACCTAAATACTGAGTGATAGCCATACAAATTTCACTTTAAGATTGATTTGTTGCAAAAGGCTGAATTGAAAATATTATTGTTCAACTACAAATTTATCAAAAAAAGTGATGAACACTCAATAAAACCAACATCAGTATACAAATTCAAACAAAAAAATGGATATAATTTCTCATTAAAACTCAGAATTATGCTGCTTATCTGTTTTGTATAAAAATCTTGGGTTTCTTATACTGTTTTAGCAAAAGCAAGTTAGAAACAGAAATCTAACAATGGTGTCAGCAAGTCAGTGTTCTGCAAACAAATGTTTTCCAATGTTTCATCTAATATACTGAATTATAAGGTGCTTTGGGCAGATTTGTTGCAAAGAGCCTGAAGCAGCACAAATTAAGATACAAAAAGTTTGTCGGGTTTGTTGTTTTTATGTTTGGCTGGGTTTTTTTTAAAAACAGTTTAACAATTTCAGTTGTTCCTCTTAAAGCAGCAAATCAAATTTAAATCCTCTGTAAAGATTTCTTCACAGCTTTACTTCAGTAGTTTACTGCAGGACAGTCTCAAATATTGTACAAGAGGCAACTGCTAAAAACATTTTAGTTTTTGACTTACTTGGCACTGGCTGATCCAATCTGTATATTGCATGTATCAGCAAAGTACACAAAACTATGGAAATGACAAAATAAATTTTCAAAAGTTAGTGATTTTTAATACTTAGTTATTTTACAGGTGGTACTATGAAGATTCAATAGCCATGTGACTAAATACAATGGTAGTCCCTGGAAAATCCAAATTTCTTTGTAAACCCTTAAAATGAAATTGCAGCACTGGACCAGTATAATTTATGTCTATGTCTTAATCAACCCCATCAAAACCCTGAGTGTTTTCAATCGCTAGAAGAAGTTTATCCCATAAATCTTCAAACGAGTCATACGGAGGCAAATCCAAGCGGTTAAAGCTGAAAAACAGATGAAAACTCTTAAGTATTTTATCACTCTTACTAGAGGTCATAATTTATCTGCATTAAATACTCACCAGGTATGAGCTCTTGGCAGTTTTTCAGGGGTACCCCATTGTTCAACTGTGAACAACTGTGGTCCATTTGAACCTGAAGAAAAGAACACGTCAATTTTCACCCTATTATGAGATCCTTTTATAGTCAGAAATTTAAATTATGGCATGTTTGGGGGTTTTGTAATCCAGTTCTGACATTAGAAGGAGCTATCTATATGAATAAAATACAGTCAGTAATACTCAATAATCCAAATTCACTTGTATTTTAATTATTTCTTGCTATACCTCAATTTCAAGAGACTTTTATACCTTAAGCTCAGAAGCCTAAGTCCTAAATGCATACACATAGTAGCTGGCATTGAAGTTTTCTGGACAAGACAATTTTGCACTGTTAGAAATTTTGCATGTAAAATCTTATACAAGTTTATCACCACACGCCAAGTTATATAACCGGGTAGAAAGTATTCAGTGTCCATCTTTACCTATGCAACAACACAGCAGAGTGACTGAGAACTTTTGGAAATTTGGAAATCATATGTCTACTCCTAGGATGTTCTCAGGCACCTGAGAGAACTTTTTTTAGTTAGCAAGGGCAGCCCCAGCTCCCTCTATCCTTCAACAACTGTCTTACAGCATCTCGTATCTCAAAGTTTCTTGGACTTCTCAATTCTCACCAAGTAGATGCAAGGGGCATTTTATAACCGTTTCCTTTAAGCTGGGAGAAGACTGCAGTTTAATAAAAAGACAAAGAATTTGCTATCTGGTCAGAGACTGTGTGCTCGGTGTCCCCGTTCTGCAGCGGGTGGGTGTGCTCCCGGCCTCGGAGCACTGGGCTCTGAGGAGCACAAATGCCTGTCCGTGCCACGAGAGGGAGATCTCCGCTAGGAAGCGGCTCCGGGGCTGCAGCCCGGCCGTGGGAAGGGAACGGCCCGGCAGCAGCCAAGAGCCACGCACCCGCAGAAAACACTGAAAAACGACCTACAGCTCTTTCAACACGAGGTACAGGAAACAGAATTGTTACTGGGGTTTAGTAAGCATGGCATGAGGGGCATAGCAAAGCAGAAATAACTCCAAGAGAGACACATAAAGCATTGTGCAAGACAAGTGCTAGTTAAATTTTTCATTAACAAGTGAGTGAATACGAGAATACTGAAGACTGCCCAAGGATATTCTAAGCCCTGGGCGGAAGGAAGACAAGAACTTCAGCAGTTTCTTTCCCTGTATCACTTCTTAGTTCTGTCTCTAATAGTGTTCTTAGACAAATAAGCAGAGCTCCCAAGGCAGCAGAATTCTGACTGGGTTCCCCAGTGAGGAGCTGTAACACCAACAAAGCCAGGGTTCAGGTGCAGCAGCAGACACATGGCCCAAGCCTGCAGAGCACACTGTTCTTCCTAGTGAAATTCACAACTCATTTACTGATGGAACAGAAAAAAATAAACCAAGTATTTACGATGAAAATAAAGACATGGAGAAATGGGAACACATGATGGGTGGTTTCGTTCACAATCCTTTTGTTTTATAAGCAAATTAATGTTTTGTTTATAAAAAAAAAGCAAATGTTTAATTAAAGAAGCTAGTTAGTCATTTACACAGCATCTCAAGCACTTTTAGCCTTAATAAAGTAGTCTAGCAGAAAACAGAATAGCTGATGGCAGCTGAGAACAGAGTTCCCCTAAGCCCAGCATCCCCGCCCTTTGGGGGCTGCTCTGTCTGCTTGCCTGCAGCCTGCCCGAGTGGCTTTTCTGCCTTTGCTATTGAAATTCGCTCCCTGCTGTCATCTGCTTGTTTCAGTTGTAGGTTCAGTACTTTTCTTCTGGCTTTATGTTTAACTCGTGTCATTTCAGTGGTCCCCTTTGGAGTATATCCTTACAAACAACTGCATCTGTACAACCGTGGCTTGTGAGCAGATAAAAGCAGTTGTGGAACTGAAGTTAACTGCTGATGCCAGCACGTCTTTGTAATCAGATCTTGGATAACTGAGAATTTTCTTCAAGCTCAATCATGTGTTAAACAGGGATTTTTGCAGCTCTTGAGAACTTTCAAAATCCACATTCATTTGAGAAGTCCTATACATTTAAAAACTTCCAAAACCAGAATTAAAACAAAATATTTATAAAACACGGGAAACACGTGATATTAGTGACTCCTCTTTTTTTCTTATAACTGCCAGTACATACTAAATTTTAAAACAAGATTTGAAAAATAATCTGACAATGTCTGAAGTCAAACGTCAGGACAATGTTTGTATCGGGTTCTTTGTTACTTAATTGTGAAGATAATCTTAAGTACTCACCATACAGCTCAGCAAACCCATTCATGGGAACACGTGATGTGCCAGTAACAAACTGGAGCAATCTTATTCTCTTTTCAGAGTCCATCATTAAGACTGCCTATATATGATAATGATTACAAATAAACATTTTTTTTTAAATTAAAGTTTTAAGCTAGTGGACTTATGCAACATAGTATCCACCTCTAAATCATTATCTATGATACACATATGCATTTTTTTAGTGACACACACACTCTGTCTATTGCTTAAAGCTATGAAGTCAATGATTTTTTAATGGCACTGTAACAAGAGTATGGTTACTGGCTTAGCAGGCTGTTAAAATGCTTCCCTTGAAGATTTGGCCCCCTACTTTCTTTGAAGTTTCTTGATGTTATGAACTAGAAGCCAAATTCCTGTAATTTATTAAACAGAAGAGTTTAACACCTCTTTAGTGTAACCATGCCAGGAAAACCTACACAAATATTTTTAACCCCAGGCAGACAGGGATTTTTTTGAAAAAGCAAGCATCAGTATCACATTTACATTTTCAGCATGCATCTCAGCTTCAGTTTTCTTACTTTCTCAGGAATTTTAATAGTCAAATAATATTTACCTAACCTTTTAATGAATTAAACTACAAACTAGCAGAAAGGCAGCAGCTTTTGAACACATTTTCAATAAGAAAATATTAGAAATTCATGATACCATACCTTCCAGAACCACTGTATTACTTGATGGTTTATGTTGTAGCCATTTTTGTATTTTGTGTGTAGTTTCCAATCAGCCACATCCACATCTCCCAATCCACACATTAATAACTACATAGATAAAAAAAAGCCAAAGTTAAAACAAAGTTTAAGTCAGTAAATTTAAGTTTCCATTTGTTTTCTTTTCCATGAGACACCTACCTCTAGCTCATTTTCATCAAAAATTTTAATCAGATCCTGTGGTATTAGTTCAAAAAAACCCTAAAAAAGATGAGGGAAGTTTGTAAAAAATCAAGGTAACATTATTTAAGCATTTTCAGTCATGGAGAAAGATATTTAGAGGTTTTGGTAAACAGAGCCAAAGTAATTTATCAAATACAGATGTTTGGACACCATTTGTCCTCAGTTTCGTTATAAAACTTTTAATTGACTTTTCACATCTTTATTGTGCAACACTCAGTGATTGAGTATGGATGTCTGAATATCATCTATGTAATACAATTTATACAAATAAGGGTAAATGACCTAGTTTCAATCAAACTAATATAATTAAGTTTAATTTCTGCAGAGGTCATTGAATAGTTTGCTCTGCATCTAAAGCTGTCTGTCAGTCAGGATCGAGAAATAAGCAAATTTTTCAATATTAATTAAATACCTCAGTAAAAACATATCAAAATATTTTTAACTCTGAAATCACTCAAAGCTGACACTACAAACAATATTACTGCCTTTTTTTATACATTTAACAAAATTATGTGTCAGTTGTCAGGGTGTCCAAAAAAACTTAACGTAGATGCAACAAACTCTTAGAAGAATTTATTTTGTAATTAAAACTATACCTCTTTAAAGGCTGTCATTTGTTTCTGTACTCGGCTCACAAATCTCCACTGAATTACAAGACTGCAAAAAAAAAAAAAAAAAACAAACCCAAACCACACTTAAAATAAAAGACATTTATATACAAAGCAACAAATTCCTTTTGTAAGTATAGCTAACACAGAGCCCCTGTACTAGAGGGCAATCCAGTGAGATGCATTGCACACAGCAGTCACTACTCACTGAATGTAGTCTCTCTTGTTCTTGTTGGTGACAACGATTTCTGATCCACCACTTTTCAGTTCATGTTGATGGGTCTAAATGCAATGCACAAAACAGGTCTTAAACAGGTGAATATGTAACAGAATTCATATGTTAATATTACCTAATTTATGCAACTCTTGAAGATTGCAGAATTTGAAAACTATGTGAAATAGATCCAGTCACACAGGTCACCTAATAAATACAATGTGGTACATTTTTTAAAAAAAGGTGCTAGACTGCAATGAGAAACCTCCATTTATTATGACCTGCTCCAACACACCACCCAAGACTGCACACAAGTTCAGAGTAAGGCACATTTACTAACCCCATATTCCATGACCCAGCCTCTATTCCAAATCTCAAGGAAAAACAATTACAGAAACCACTTCAGCAATGATCCCAGGAAGTGAATCAATATACATCTCTCTTACAAAATGACATTTACTACTAGAACCTCAGAGGACAAATACCTCATTTTCAGTTATCATTGATGTACATTTGCAGTGCTGCTTCTTAGGATCACTGTTGTTACATAAGACCACAAAGGTTATTATCCTTAGATCTTGCTGGCACTTGCAGTTTGGAAGTTTTATTCAAGACCTGTGCTATTTCTACACAACTTATCTTAAATAGCTTTGTACTCAATAACAAACTTCTTCATTCTATAGATTTTTGGTACATCTGAAGAGAAAGAAAACGTTATCTCCCAGTGATTCCAGCAGTTTCCAAAAGAACTCAGCCGATCATATAAACTCAACTTCTGCTCCAGATCATGTAAATGGACTATGGATACCTTAGTCTTGGTTGCCTTCACAGTGACAGATACATTTCAGTACAAGCAGTATTTAACAAAAAAGCACAAGCAATTTTTTAAAGCTCTGCTTATTTCCAAGTCCTTTATCACAGCCAGGCTGAAAGCACTGCATGAGTGAAAAGCAGCTGAGTGAGCAAAGGGATTTTCGTAACACCACACAGATAAAATCCCTAATTTCACAGGTCAAGTATTTTCTTTCACGTTTTGTCTATTCTGCTTTACAGGAACATACTAACCTGACCAAAAAGTTCTTCATCAACTATGAATCTGAGGTCCAGTTCTGCTGGATCATTTTCAAGAATCCATCTCAGAGAGTTGTAATATTCACTATCCTAAAAAACAATTACAAAATAGTAAACACAAAATAAAGTAGCCACCTTATAAACTGCAAGAGGTTCTGTGACAGCCCAGTGAACACTACTACCTAGGGTAATCCTGTACTAATACAGAGACACTGCAGTTGTACCAAGCTCTGAAGGCCTTTGAAACCCAAAGGCTCAGCAATCTATGTAAATGTCTCACATAGCTAAATGATGGTAAGATGCTATAGCATTATCTGAAGTAATATATTTTGGATTCTTCTCTTGTCTCTCATCCTGTATTTATCTTCTTTTTATTGTCAGACATGACTACAAAGAACCTTAGGAAATGAAAATTAAGATAAAGCCAACCACATGCTGGGCTCCATCCAAAGTGGTGTGACTAGAATGTTGAGGGAGGTGATTCTGGCCCCCTGCTCAGCTGTGCCCAACTCTGGGGCCCCCAGCATCAGGACATGGAGCTCCTGCAGTGATTCCAGAGGAGGCCACCAAGATGCTACAAGGGCTGGAGCACCTCTGCTCTGGAGACAGGCTGGGAGAGCTGGGGGTGCTCAGTCTGAACAAGAGAGGCTCCAGGGAAACCCTACAGCACCTTCCAGTACCCAATGCAGGGGCTACAGAACAGATGGTGAGGGATCTTTTATCAGTGAGTGTAGTGATAGGATGAGGAATAATGATTTTAAACTGAAGGAGGGTAGATTTAGCTTGGATATTAAGAAATTCTTCCCTGTGAGTATAGTGAGACCCTGGCACAGGTTGCCCAGAGAGGCTGTGGCTGCCTCATCCCTGGAAGAGTTCAAGGCCAGGCTGGACAGGGCTTGGAGCAACCCAGCCTAGTGGAAGGTGTCCCTGCCTTGCAACCCAAATCATTCCATCATTCTAGAGTACAGAATAAAAACCAAATCAAACAAAAAGGATCAGGACACATCTACAAATGTATTACTCAGAAACAGATAGAACCTATGTTCTGTAACCATAAAGGACAGCAAAACCAGTAACCAATTAAAAAGAGAACAAAAATCACTTTGCCCATGAGTATTCTAGGTAGGAGCTGTTATCAGGGAACCAACCAAGCAAGAAAAGTCTAAGGGACATGTTTTCCTTTAAAAATATTACATTGTACCCTTCAAATATTTTCAGTCCCTGAAATTATTAATTTTCATAATCAAATACACAAACTAATTTAAAAACAGGTTAAGATAGCAATCTAAAGGTATTTATATTCAATTTTAACAACCTCAATGTCTAAAATATTTTAAGAAAACATCATAGAGAGTTTAGAGTCAAATTTCCAATACAGCTTAACTGACTTAGACCTCAGTCTAGGTCTTTGATTTCAGTGGAAGTTTTAATTCCTATACAACTTAGAGACTTATAAAAGATGTAGCCTAAGATATCTTTGAAGCATGTATTTTCAACCTTCAAATTTCATTTAAGATATATATATATATATATA